>VDFB02271915.1:0-61096 GCA_007258455.2 Sequoia sempervirens
TGAAGACAGCCTTTCTCAATGGCGTGATTGAGGAAGAAGTTTATATCGAGCAACTTGATGGATTTGAGGTTCATGGGAAGGAGTCTCATGTTTGCAAACTGAAGAAGGCCTTGTATGGTCTTAAGCAAGCTCCTCGTGCATGGTACGAAAGGATTGATCGTTACTTGTCAAGTTTGGGCTTCTTGAAGAATGATGATGATTCAAATCTCTACTTCAAGGTAATCAATGGTGATGCATTAATATTAGTCTTATATGTTGATGATTTGATTCTTACTGGAGAAGATCACCTAATTCTTGAGTGCAAGAAGGAGTTGACTTCGGAATTTGAGATGAAGGACCTTGGGCTCATGCATTACTTCCTTGGATTAGAAGTCTGGCAGAAACCAGATGAGATGATTCCAAGTCAAGGAAAGTACACCATTGATATACTTAAGAGATTTGGTATGATGGATTGCAAATCCATGTCTACACCTATGGAGGCCAACCTACATAAATTGAGGGAGGCTACAACCAGTTCAGACTTGGTGGATCCTACATTGTATAGACAGCTGATTGGGTCCTTGATGTATCTAGTTAACACTAGACCTGATATTTGCTATGCAGTGAGTGCACTTAGCCAGTTTATGTGTGATTCGAGACAGATACATCTTGTTGCAGCTAAACACATCCTGAGATACTTGCGCGGCACAGTTGGATTTGGGTTGAGGTATTCTTTAGATGTAGACTTGGAGTTACATGGCTATACAGATTCTGATTGGGTAGGGTGTGTCACAGATCGGAAGAGTACCTCTGGTTGTTGCTTCAGTTTGGGTTCTGCTATGATTTCTTGGTGCAACAGGAAGCAGTCATCTGTAGCATTGAGTACAGCAGAGGCAGAGTATATTGCAGCTTGTATGGCAACTCGGGAAGCAGTGTGGCTTCGTAAGCTCCTTGCAGGATTGTAGCTCCTTGCGGGATTGTTTGGACAATCAATGGAGCCTACTATCATCCATTGTGATAACCAGAGCTGTGTGAAGCCTGCTGTCAATCCTGTGTTTCATGACAAAACCAAGCACGTTGAGATAAAGTACCACTATATTAGAGATATGGTACTGCGGAAGGTTGTACAGTTGAGGTACATCAACATTGATGAGCAACGGAGATATTCTCACCAAGCCTCTCTCTAGGATAAAGTTTACTTCGAGATAAGCTTGGTATGGTAGAGAATCAACCTTGTTGAGAAAGAGTCTCAATATCATGTTACTGTTTAATCAGTTCTTCTCTGTGAAGTTTTGAGGTGAAATCCCTTGTTAATGCATTTTCCTCACGAGGCGGAGGAATTTGAGGTGCAAGCCCTTGTTAATGCATTTCTCTTTGAGTTGAGGTGAAAGCCCTTGTTTCCACCCTCACGAGGTGAGTCATGGTGGATGTCATGTGTGTGACTCCATGACATATGTTGTACTTGTGTTTCACCCTCGGGAAGCTATGGTGAAAATCATGTTGAGGTGACAAACATCACACAAGTGATGAACACTTGTACACACCATAGTATGGTTGTAGCCATTATGGTTGATATCGTGTTGAGGCGATATCTAATATCACGATGAGGTGATATTCTTCTTTTCACTTATGGTTGTAGCCATAGTGATAGACATCACGGTGAGGTGATATGTCTTGTGTAGCTAGAAGTTTACTCCCTAGCTGAGAGGGAGTGTTGATGTTACATGCAGCATCTGAAATAATCTTCCAGCAATCTTCTTATTGATAATAAATTAAATAATAGCCTTATGCTATTTAATTTATTTGAGTCTCAAGTGGCGCGATTTTTATAGAGGCACTACTATTTGTTAAAGAAATAAATATTAAATGAAGAGGCACGTTTTACTTAACAAGGCCGACCTTGTTCAAGTGGCGCGATTTTCAAGAGGGACGTCTTCTTGAATGAGGCCGACTTGTTGTATTTGGAGAGTCACGTCTCCTCTACTACTTTGTATATACACGCCTTCATTGCATTCCATTCATCATCGATTTTATTGTTTTTTGTATTCGTTCTACTTGGCGCGAATCTGTACAAGGCAGATTGAAGTTCATCAAAGGTTAAGTTTGGCATCATTGAAGGCTGTGAGTTGTTCAGCGATTTGTCTCTATCTGTTTCTGTATGCATCACAATATTGATGCTTGTGTATAGGCCTTTCATATCGGCCTCTTGTAAGGAGATCATCTTTGAGATTATTCAATATATAAGTGATATATTGTTGCTGGGTTTTTCTCCCTCAAGAAGAGGGTTTTCCCAGGGTATCTGCTGTGTACTGTGTCTGATTTTGAATTAATTTTCTGTGCATTAACTCTGATCATAAAATTTACAATGTCCTCAGTTTCCAAATAGTCGCCACTGCATTATCTTAATTAATTAAATATTAAATTGTCCTAAATTAAAGTAACTTCATTAAATAATATGCTCAAATAATAAATAAAGTTACTTTATAATGGCAGATATTTAATATTAAATTATGAAAAATTGGCGGACTATAAAAGGTGGCCAAAAAGGAATTCATGGTATCGATTGGAAATTTTATTATCAGGAAATTGGAGAGCTTGGCTTTTTGGAAACTTGAGGAAAAAAACCCTCAAGTCGGTGGATTGGACGAAACCCCAAATCCATTGCAAGCAGATTCATCTTGGGATTCGTGCAGAGTATCAAAGTTTAATTGGAAGGCTGTTCAAAATTGGTGGTCTTCTATGAAGACAAATTTTAGAGTTTGGTCTTGAATTTTTTGGGAGCAATTGCAGAGGTGCTTCCATAATTAATCGTGGAGTGGAACAAGTTGGCAGGATAGTGTGAATGAGACAATCTATTTTGTGATTCCATACTTGTGTTGTAGGCATTGTTTATACAAAGAGTTTTGAAGTGTCAAATTAATATAATATTATTGTTAGTTGTGAATCCTTAATTCTGCGTTGTACTATTAATATTGTGGGCGCCGTACCCTAATAACGAAAGCCGAACTGTAGAAAAGGCTGCACAACATGGTCTAAAGTGTTACCCGATACCTCTGACCTTTCATATCAACCACCATCCAAAAGGAAACACACAGGGAAAGAGTTGATGCAAATTGGAGGCAATAGGGGGTGACGTGGAGATAGGAGCGAACTCAACAACTTGAAGGAGAAAATCGTATTATTTAAGTTTTCCACCATGTTTCAGATTGCATATCGTGGGCCCATACTCCTAAGGAAGGATCGAAGGTGAAGAGATATTGCGACAACCTTATGTATTCCTGATGTAGCACATACAACTATATAAGATGATAATGTGTTCCTTGAAGGTGATATTGGCGTCTAAGGGAAAGAGGTAGCAGCACCTAATTCATACTAGTCGTCTCACAAGGAAGAATTGAGCACACAAGAAGTTGATGTGTCAAGGATTAAGCAGTTTAAGGGTTGATAGTATTTCAAACTCTAGCAGTTCTTTTCTTTAATAGCCGCCACATCTCTGCAGTCGCCCAGAGTCAAGGTAATATGAGTCTCTAGTGTTGTATGATATAAGAGGTTTGCGATTATTATTGAGAGTAATCTTGGAAGCAGCAATCAATTGAAAAATTTAAGAGAATATTGAATAGTGCAAGCGCTAGTTCCTAGCAAGAGATGCAATCATTTGGAAAAGTCTAACCTGTTGTCTATGTTTCAAAATAGTGCCAGTCGCTTATCATGTGGTTGCCACTATTAGCAGGTATTTGGAAGTCTGAATACAAACATTTATGCTAACGTCCAAGTAAAGGCAATTCTGTTCATTGAATTACTACATGAATTAATATTGAAGTCTAGTGGTCCACAGAAGATATCGAAGGAAGAGTAAAAAGGTCAGCTACGTACGGTCATTATTATTAATGTTCTTTGAATTATGAACAGTGCAAAATTTGGTGAAGTCTGAAAGTGTATATGCATGATTTAAAACAATTCTGTCATGTTTTGAAACAATTCTAGGACAATGTTGACAAATATTTAAATTAAATGTTAGCGTCCTCCATGATAGTACATTGAAGAAGCCTTTGGCATTAATCGTTTGGAAATATCTCTAAACTGGTCTACTGCAAATAGTTTGAAAAAATGCTTGCATTGTCAAACTTGGGAAAGTCGTAAATTTTTTATTCATATATAGGGGAGGGATCTTACATAACATGGATAGCTTCTGACATCCTCAACTTTGTGCTACTGGTGAAATCCAACTAATCCTCAAGATACCACAAAATTACAAATAGCTCTAGGCATTGGTCACTTGCACGATAATTGTGACAGCCAACTAATCGCTTCGATATTAGAATCGGTTTTGACATGTGAGGGTCTTTATAGCCATGTACACATAATCTACACATTATAGGGGTTTACAACTATTGGTCAATTGTGTATATATATATATATATCACAATCAAGTGATTCATGCCTTCACATAGAGTCCTATAGGTTTGAGGTCAAATTTTACAAACACAAGAATCACATCGAACCCACATGAGTTGGGCTCTACTCAACACATACACATAAACAAATACCAACTTATAAGGTAATCAAATCCAATCACTTCATTCAAATTGTTAACAAGAACACACTATTCAGAAACACATTCTTTATTAGATAGATATAAGGGAAAAACATCCAATCTTTTTTAGAAATACTTATAGTTTTTTTCTACAGATGGCATAGACAATCCTAAGGAATGTCATCCCAAGATCAACCCAAAATTAGGCACATAGCTACAAGTAGACCATCTGTAGCCAATAAGAATACCCATTGTTTGCCCCATTAGATCCTCTTAGTCTAATTTTACATCATTATTAGATACGTGTTATCAAGTTTCCTTAACTCATTCATAGCCAACTAATACAAATTTCAGCCTCATATGAATCATACTGAAGAGGTAAGGTTGAACAAGTTTAGGAACAACCCAAACCTTGGAGCTATCTTGTAAACCCTCCCCTACAGACTTGGGTCACAAGGGCATCCTTTGCCCAAGGACTGCCTACATGCTCGCTTTTAAATGGGATTGAAATCACATGCAGTTCTCCTCACAAGGTTTCTCTCAAGGTACATACATCTGGAATTCCTACACAAACAACCCCTCGTCTAATTAATAAATAGGGGTAATACAATTTTCAACCCAAGGGGATTTAATTAAACCTTAGCAAACTAATATTAGTTTGTCCTTCCAAACCCACCAAGGTTCTATACACATTAAGAATCTCTCATGCGGGAGAATAAGGATTAGCTAGGTTTTGTCAATAATTTTGTTATCCAAGATATATCCCTTTGGGCATGGAGATCCATACATACTTGGTACAAAGTCCCTAGGGAATCCAGACTAAATTTAAGAATAGAATATCGGTAAAGAGTGTACGTCCCTATAAAGTAGTAGTCAAAATATCATTACCATGCATCAATTATGCAAAAACC
This sequence comes from Sequoia sempervirens, assembly GCA_007258455.2. NCBI lineage: Eukaryota > Viridiplantae > Streptophyta > Pinopsida > Cupressales > Cupressaceae > Sequoia > Sequoia sempervirens. The sequence goes on from VDFB02271915.1 coordinate 5,425, forward strand.
TCAACATGGGTCCAAGTGAGGTCCCATTATAGTAAGGTTCTATCAAATCAAGTATCATAATTGAATGAGGCTTCCTCCAAGATGGAATCTAACATGCATCAACAAGGCCATATAAAAATCCTTTGAACCTCAAAAGACATGCCCATAACTACAAACTTGTTCAAGCATGATCAATGTTCGAGTCATACTTGAGACAAATGTGTTAGTTTTTATGATCAGATTAGATAGACAGAATTTAATTCAAAAATCAACACTATAACACAGCAGATACCCTGGGAAAACCCTCCACTTGAGGGAGAAAAACCCAGCAACAATATATCACTTATATATTGAATCACAAATAATGTCTCCTTTACAAAGAGGCCGATATTAAGGCCAAGAGTAAGCACCACAATCTGATGCAATCACAGCAATGAATAACTCAGCCTTCTATACAATATCGATCTGCTCTTGAATACAAACTCACACTTGAATATATCGAATTTGTGATGAACTATGAACTGAATAATGAATGTGTAGCAATGAAAGACAATCGAACACATATACATGATGAGGGAGAGGACGTGACCCTTCAAGACACAAGTTGGCCTTCATCAAAGGTCGTGTCTTCTTTATGAAATCACGCCTCCTTGAAGCATGTCGGCCTCTTTGAAACATCACGTCTTCAATACACAAGAGGTCGGCCTCATCAAGAATCGTGTCCCTTCATTAATTCGAGCCTTCATGATATTTAATTATCATTTAATACAAAGGACGTGCCTCTTCATCAAATCGCAATCACCATAAATTAAATAGCCAACGGCTATCATTTAATTTATTCAACATTGTAAAGGAGATCGGCTGGAATAGACACCCGACGCTGTATGATTACATCAACAAAATGGGCAACATTATATCCTTCAGATCATCATATGAAGATGTACAATCAATAATATAAATAATGCCGTTCTTAACCCTGTGATTTCATTTACCTTGCAGTGCAATCCAATATTCTTATATTAGTCCAATTCATTGACTGTATAATATTCACACTCACCACTTATAATTGATTATGATCTTCATGGTCAGCAATAAGATATCAGATGTTATACTATATGATTGCAAATGTTTTGTCTCTTAGCTTAGTCTCAACAACACCATCAAATTAAGTGATAGTTTCCTTCTATTAAATCATGCAACAATCTAGTACAAGTCTCTTAGTTCACTTGATAGTTCAAATATTAAGATTCTTATACTTAAGAGGCCTATAGATATCATGTAGTCATATAAAAGCTATACCCCCAAATTCAAAACAGATTACCTAAAGGTATCAACCTGCAACATTAAAATATGAAATAGTTTTAGTTCCAATAATGAAGTCATTATCACCTACATTGTTAAGTAACCATAAGCCAAAGCTCATATTAAGTAAATATTGAACAAGTAAGATGATGCTAATAAGATGTTAAAAGAACATAGCATTTTAATATATAAACTCCTAATAGATGTAGTTGGGGATTCTACAATGATGCCCTCACATACCTAAGCCCAACAGATTAGACAAGATGATGGTGTCATTTACACAAATATAATAAACATAAATAAATCCCTTAAATTTTTTTATATCTGCTATAGTCTATGATTAATAATAATCTCCCATATTTTCTTTTACTTCTGGTGCATAGTGATATTACATTCCACTATCCCTTAAAAAAATAAATTCAAAATTTTGCACTAAGATATAGTACATTTACAAAGAAAGCAAAATGAATATGTACCATCAATTCTTAGAGAAGTCCAGTCCCTGTTCCAAGGCTTTCATTTAGCACAAGTAGAGATAATGCTTGCCAAGGTTGTAGAATCTGGGTTTGCACTTGCTAGTTGCATTTCCTTGAAAGTTTCCAAGGCCTTTTCATCATTCCATTTTGTGATTACATTTCTGTGTCTCCCTTCCTCCCTTTGTGTATCTCACAAAATTCCTATGCTTTTATGCTTTGATGGACCTACATGGCATGGTCGAAGGCTCTCATTTCGGCACTAGGAAGGAGGATTCCATCGAAGATGGTGGCATCCAATTTTACACCTGCCAATTGCATTTACTTAAGAGTTTCTAAATCCTTTTCAACAAATCGATTTTGTGTATATCCTGTGATCACGATATTCCCTAGAACACATTACTTTTGGTGGATTTCGTTCCATCTTCGTACCTTCCCCTGTGATCTATTCTGCTTTGAGCGACTGCTTTTTGGATCACGATTTGGTGTAGATTTGAAAATGTTGGCCATGGTATTCATGGTCTGCATCAACATATTCATCATTTGTGACGTTTGCTCCTGTTGCTTGGCCATTTGCTCCTGCATTTGAACCATTTGCCTCAGGAAAGTCTCCCATTGTGCATCTCTATCAGCCATCTTCTTACCTCTGCCTCCTATTCCAGATGACTCAGCTTCAGCTTTTTGCCTTTCCCTCTCAATAGCTTGCTGATCCCTTTGACTCAAACGCATAACTGTTAGTTTTATGATCAGATGTAATGCACAGAAAATTAATTCAAAATCAGACACAATAACACAGCAGATACCCTGGGAAAACCCTCCTCTTGAGGGAGAAAAACCCAACAACAATATATCTCTTATATATTGAATCAATACAATAATGATCTCCTTACAAGAGGCCGATATGCAGGCCCAAATATAAGCACCAATGAATGATGCAACAATACAAGAAGACAATTTGCTGATGAAAAACTCAGCCTCTAATGATATCGAACTGCCTTGAGAAGAACTCGCACATGTGATGGAGAACGAACTAGGTTGAAATCTGAATGATCAAACAATGAGACTTCTTCAAGTATATATACACCATGATGAGAGGAGACGTGACCTTTCAAAGTCACAAGTCAGCCCAGCAAGAAGGATGCGCCCCTCCAAAGAAATCGCGCCTATACAAGAGGTCGGCCTCTTTTAGAAATTCGTGTCTCCTTATTTAATTCATACCATTCCATTAATTAAATATAATAATCAAACATTGTGCCTCTTCAATCGATATCATATAAATTAAATAGCCATAGGCTATAATTTAATTTATTACAAGGAGATCGCTGGAAGAAGCAGCTCAACGCTGCTACTAACATCAACAATAACATTCCCCCAGGCTGGCAGGATCGAGGCTCTAATACCACTGTGATGATCTAGGGCTTGTAATGCCAACCTCGAATGAAAACCACAGAGCTAGGGTTTGAAATCTTGGAAAATGATAAGTGAGTGAACAGCAGCAAAATCAGAAATCTTAGACTGGAATAAGGGGACAGCAGTTTATTGGAACAAGGGAACCGCCATAACCATGCCCAGATCTGGAAATCAGTTACAATTGATGCTTGCAGATGTTTGAGGGCTTCAACCTGCTTCCTTAGACTTTCCCCAATGACCTCAATTAGGCACTGGGTCTGAAACCGCCACTTACAGGACCCTGGTTGATGTAGATAGATCAGAAATCCTTGCCAAATGCCCTGCTAACACTCTGATCTGTGGTGTGCCCAAAAATGTGGTTGATGACTTGTGTTGATCTGATTTTCCTGAGGCGTGGAACCCTCAAAAAATCACCTGAAGCGTCTGCATTTGGCCCTTGGAATCACCCTCCCACAATGTCTTCACGCCTTGAGCCAAAGCTGATATTGAAGTGGGACTGCTGCAGCAGATCTGCACTCTGATTCGCCTCCTAATTTGCTTCAGAATCAAACATATATTTGGCGCTGGGTATATTGCAATGAATCCGCTATTCCCAAATTTCACTGGATTATTAATTCGTCATCTACTGATGGTGCTAGTGCGCTGGTCCAGACTGGAGCTGCTGCAAGTATGGCGTCCAGTTGACTATCTCCATATTCACCCTGCAGCTGTCTGAGACCCAATGAAAATGTCTGCAAATCAGAAGGTAGGGTTTTGTCTACCTTCCATAGGTCACTGAGGTTTTCATCCCAATGACACAACAAAAAACATTCTTCCAATTTCCTTCTTGCTTCCCTCCCCAAGCGCCCAGCACACCTATTAATAGGCCTTGAAACGTGTGGCCCAGAAAGAGATCGACCAAAACACCAATAATTTTAAATATTATTTTGAGCACCTACCATAAATGGTCGGCCAGAAAACTAAATTTAAATATTATTTTCAATAAATTAAATTTGATATTATTATTTAATATTATTAAATCCAGATTAGTGTTTAAAAACACTGTTCCCTCCAAAACTCGTATGAATCATCCGGGGTCATGACAGTCCTCCCCGCTTAGATGTTGCTTGCCCTCAAGCAACTTCGATTCTGGGTGCTCAAGGGTCGCTGCATCTACCCCATCCTCAGTGTCATCATCCGAAACAACCTCAATATAGTAGACGTGTCCTTTCCCCATACACCTGTGACCCCGTACCCAAGGTGCCCTACAAGTGTAGCATAACTGTAATGAACCTTGGTTCTCCCTCTGCTAAATTTTCAATTGCTGGTTTGAAGTTTTGAAGTTTTCTCGAAAGATTTACTAGATAATGCCATGAAATTTACAGAATAAGAAATGCAGAAACAAAATATAATATTATTCCAGGGTTATTAATGTCATGAAATTACATTGAAAACATTCATACCCGAAACAATCTTCTGATCTCGAAAAAGCTGATGAAACCATAGATTACATAATCGCCGAGTATTTTCCGAGTGGATGATTAATCGCCAGATTTTAAGCCAAACGATTATTTTCTGCCTTTACTCGCCAAATGCGACAGTAGTTTTAATCGCTGAATTTTGCCCTCATTTTCGCGCGGATATTTCAGGGTTTTCATGCGTTTTTTCTATGTTCGTTTTTATTCTCGCGTTTCTACATTTTTTTTCTTCGTTTTTTGCCGCCATTTCGTCTGTTTTAGAGCTGTTTATTGCCTGCTTTCGTCGCCGCTCTTGGTTTCTCCTCCTCCAAACTCTTCATCGCTGGTATTAACCTAGTTTCCGCTACAGCCTGAAAGTAGGGTTTCAAAATTTTCGACGAGCGCTTTAGAGTATGTTTATTAAAATGAAAATTACGGCCAAGATCCTAATAACGAGCACATTTAGGTTTTAACAGTATAGATTTAAGATTAGCTTAATTATTATATAATGTATATTTTATATAATAAAAAATAAATTATAAATAATATAATTATATCACTTATTAATATTATATATTATAGTTTTTAACAAAACTATTAAATACATACATAAAATTATTTAACTAATAGTTAATTATTATTATATTTTTAATATAATACAAATGAGCACATTTAGGTTTTAAAATTATGACATCATAGTTAAGTATATATTAGCATAATTAATATATAATATATATTTTAAATTTTTATATAATAAAAAATAAATTATGAATAAAATAATTATACTACTTATTATTATTATATATTATATTCTTTAACAAAACTATTAAATACATATATAAAATTATTATAATTAATAGTTAATAATTATTATATTTTTTTTTAAAGAAATTTTGCTACTTTTAAATTGCCGAGTATTTGCCGAGTATTTTCCGAGTCATTGCCGAGTATTTTCCGAGTCAAAATTTTTGGGCTTGCCGAGTACTCTCCGATTCCGAGTATGTAAACTATGGATGAAACCTTCCCGTAAATCCGATGAAGCACAAGTAGAACTCCTGAGTGAAGCTCTCACAGGCAATAATATCAGCTGGTATTGCACAGCCTCAGAATTGCATAAACATTGAAGAGTTTTCGTTCTCCAATGGTTGAAGATGACTGAAACCCTTGGTCTCCATGTCAAATCCCAAGAACACCAAAAATGACAAAGTCAAGTAATCATCAAGAATGAATTTTATTTGCTTTTGATGCTCAATATATACTTATCTCAATTAGGTCGATTTCCTCCAAGTGGCTTTTTAAATCATTTAAATGAATATAAATGCTTTTTGATGTTGACTTTATAATAAAGCATTAATTAGGCCCACTTAAAAATACCTTTTTAATTAATTGACTTTTAAGTCATTAAGTGGCCCCAAACACAAAGTGAAAATATAACTTAATAATTGCACTTTATAATACTTTATTATCATTAAAATGACTTTAATGATAATAACTCCATAAATACCTATGTTCCACCAAGTTTCCGGGACGGGGGGACGGCGGGACGCGTTTCGGGGACGGCAAATTTTTGAGGGGATTTTAGGGGACGGGGGGACGGCTGTATAGTATATATATATATATATATAGGGAGAGATAAATTTTAAAAATATAGGGAAATTTCAAATATAAGATATTCATATGAGTAATGATAATCATAACAATCACCAATCATATTGACATATGCATCATAGAATCGAATTATCAAACAAATTAATAGATGAAGACAAGACTCACAATGGGTTTGACAATCACCAATCATATTGTATAGATATACCACCACCTCTGATATCACTAGTAGGATTAGAATGCACAAGATAAACACAAAATTAAATCATGAGTGCACAATACTAGAAACAATAAACTGAATTATGTGGGATTTGATTACGTCGCTTTCAATGCTTTTGAAAGCCCTTCAAATTCGCATGAGATACCACCAAGTTAAAACTACACAAACCACCACCCAAACTAAGAAACTAATCTTAAATTAACATGACCATTCAAACTAACAAAATATGAAACTCTCACAAACAATATAGAACAATAAGTTATATTGTAACCTATGTTCTAACAGAAAAACAAACACAATTACAAACATCTATGGATCACAAACTCTGACACAATATCTTGCAATTAGAAAGTAAAAAAATGAAATTGAAGAATACAATCTAAAATTTAAAAATTGTCTTTGCAACCCAATGGGCCATTTTTGAATAGGGTGAATCCAACCATGCTTGGCACACGGACATCTATTTCAAAGATGTTAACAAAGAACACATGCTTTGCAAAGTGAGGAAGTTAGTTGCAAACTCTATCAAATCTGCTCACACAAGCTCTTTGCCTCTAGTGTGATCTCTCATCCAGTTGAGAACCCAAATGTGATTGTAGATGTATTTGGTGATGTTCATGATTTCTTCCACCACTAGTCTCTCTCAATCAATTTTGCCCATCCTTCAAGAGAAGGTCAAGGCAAAGAGTAATGTAGGGGGTTCAAAAAAATTTTGGTTGCCTCTTTTGATGCAATTTCCTTGCCATCACATATGCTATTGTATTATCGGTTACAACTTTCACCACATTTTCAGTGCTCACCTCTAGGATTTAACACAAGTTCCTCCAACAATATTCTCAAACTCTTTGCATTCTTTGCATTGAAATATTTTACTAACCCCTAATTCATGAGGAACAACTTCACCATTGTGAATCTTGTCTTGAACTCCTTCAAACCCTCCTCTTTCTCTTCTCACTTTTTCTCTTGGCTGCAATTTTATCTTGGCAAGTTAAAATGAGATCAAATGAAGGTAAAAAAATGTTTTAAGTGGCCATATTAGGGTTGGGAAGGCGTGGGGCCCACAAAGGAATGTTTTAAAAAAGAAAAAATTAAAAAAAAACTTTTATTTTTATGTTTTATATGCTGCTGGGCGATAGGGGACGGCTGGCTGTCCCCGGGACGGTCGAGGGACGGCTAGGCGTCCCCTATCCGTCCAGGGGACGGCCTGGCAGTCCCCTTTCCATTCGGGGACGTTTCTGGCAATCGGGGACGTCCCTGAATTTCGGGGACTTCTGGGGGACGGCTGACAGCCGTCCCCTACGCGTTTCCTGTCCCCGAAACGGCACCGGGACGGAGACGGGGGGCAAATACCTAGGGGACGCGTCCCCGTGTACCCTTGATAAATACTCATCCACTGGCCAAACCAACTGAACTCGGAGATCGACACTGCAACTGAGACCTGTCCAGGTGCCTTACTAAATATAACAATACCGACTCCACTGAAATAGTCACTTACTATAAATAGTAAGTGTGAGAAACTGAGTCAAACGAAGGCCAATCTTGAATCAACTAAGCTTTGGAGAAGAAAACACTCCGATAACTACCAACCAGGACCCTCTAACCATCTGCACTAACCTGCAAGTGCCAAATAATAGGCTAATCCTTCACACTCTGATGCCCGCAAAAATGGGGACATTACAGTCCGCCCTCCCTGAAATTGGTTGTCTCCAAGCAATCTCCACTACAAAGAAACTCCACTCTCAGAAGGCTCAAAAGAAGAACTGTGAAATGTCCCACACATCTCTAACTGACTCCCCTAGCACCATTATAAACACAACTGCGCAAGATATCTCTGGATCCCAAACCTAGAATGGAAGTCTGCCATGTCTGATACCCTCCGACTTCCTCTGTGCAAAATTGATCTCAATTTCACCATGCTGAAAATGGTGAAGTAAACCCATGGGACCCATCCAAATTGCAACACTAACTTTGTCAGCACCTGGATCCCAATATAATCTGTACACACATCCATCCGTACTGTGGAGATATGAACATCTGAAAGTGTCTGTATCACAACAACTATCTCCATCCTCTGCTAGACTCCCATGGATGTGCTGAATCTGCAAGTAATTCCCCCACAAATGACGGACTCGGGTACTTGCAGCTACTAATTCCATCTACCGAAGATTGTGAATACCCATCCCACAAAGGATGGTATAATCTCGGAGCCAATCCACACTGATGCATCAACAAGTCCTTCGTGTGTGGATCAAAAGAAAAGTAATTAGCACTCCTCACTGTGTAGTTGCAATAGAACGCTCTAACCTCAGTCAATGGCTCATCACTAGCAATATTGGAATCAGGCAGTTGATCACTCTGACTCTGAGACACAACAAGTTGGCGTCCAAAATTAGTTGCATGGGATGAAGTAACAGATTTGCTTCCAGGAGAGGGAAACAAATCAACATGAGAGCCATCCTCCCAACCAGATGACACTCTACGAGTCCCCTGTGAAGATGATGGAGTAGTGTCGTGTACTAACACACAACTCTCAGGAGAATCCACCATTGCGATACAAGAGCTATCAGTAATCTGTCCTGCATCATCTGTCATGGTACTGATCTCAGGAGAACCTGATGCAACGAGTGGTTCTTTACTACTCTCAACCAAAGTACTCATACCAACTGAAACTACTGCACCTATATTCGTGATAGATGTAACCACATCCTCACTACAACCCGTGGATATAAGATCCTCACCAACTGCCACTATATGTAACTATACCATATCTGCAGCTGGTGGAGACTGAGCCAAACTCAACTCCACGGTAAGCTCCTCCAACTATGACTGTGTCTCCTGAAGGGCCAACTGGGTGCTCTGCAACGAGTCCATAGTCACCTTAAGCTTATGGGTGAGCTTATCAACCTCCTCTTCCTTCCCCTGCAAGGCATCATAACAGATTCCATCTTACCTGAGAAGGAAATCATGATCGGAAAGTAATAGCAAATAATTATTCTTCATTTTTCCAATTGCTTTACTAAGAGCATGGAACTTTGCAAGGGAAAGGCCACTATCACCATGCTCATCTCTCATAGGAGTACTCCAACCAAAGGTAGCCAACATCTGACGAGCAACATCAAAATGCTCAATGGCTGTGGCAATCATGCTGTCATTAACCTTAAGTTGCCCAACCAAATGATGAGGACTTTGAAACCAATAACTCCCATGCAAGTGTTCTGACCCAAAATCTGCATTGTGATATGAGGCTGTATCCTCATCACTCACCTCATGATCAGCAGCAACGTGTGTGCTATCATCAATGCATACATCAACATCCAAGGTACTGCTGCTAAGCACCTCATCGGAAGGCTCAACTGACAAGGTAGAAGCTGCTAACACGACAGTATTTTCACACACTTCCACTTCCAATGTAACTGTATCGCCATCCAACTCACAATCCTGGGATTCTATGCCAACACATGAACCTTCTAGCTTGTGTTCTAAGGTCTGATCTGGAAAATCAGACTCACCATGACATGAATCCTCAACATACAATGCATCACTAGTACCCAATTCCTAAGTACTTTCATGTAACAACTCCATAGTAGCTGATGCAAAGTTTCGTCACTGCTGTCATGAAAATCAGATCTGTTATGGGTTAACCTTTGCATGCAATCTTCATTGTTGGCACTAGTATCATGAGTGCCAATACCCAATGTTGCTCCCATAACATCTTCTGGACTTGCCACGGCTTTCAACTCATCCTCATGCTCAAGTGGACAATTGCTGTCATAAAAATCAGTCTTGTTATCATGACTGATAACAATTTCTTGAATGTTGATAATGTCCACTTCCTCCTCAAATTTGCCGTTCTTTTCCTTCGGAGTTCGTCCTTAGACATGTCCATCTCGCTAGACCTCGGTGGTGGATTTGTGGATTGAGGAGTAGTCTCGTGAGGTGGCTTCTTTGGCTGCCCTGTTGATGCACTCTTGAGCATAAGTTTATTCTTCATGATAGAATCCTCAAGGCTTAAGGCCCTCCGAATGGCCTCCTCCAAAGATATTGGCTCTAGAGCCCTCACTAAACCACGAAAGGACTCTGATAGCCCCTTAATGAACAAGAACATAAGTCTCTGATCTGAAATCTCCGGAAGCATAACAACAAGCCTTTGAAACTCTGCAACATAATCATCCATTGTCCCTTGTTGCCTGAGTCGTGTCAAATGCTTGAAGTATACCTTAGATCCTTTTTATCAAATCTTTTTATGAGCTTCTGTGCGAAATCAGCATATGTGGTGACAAGATTAAATCTTTGTGTTACGATGCCATGATACCACCACTCGTGCTATTCCCTCCAAATGCAGAATGGCAAACTTGACTGCCTCATCTTCGGGCATTGGGCTGAGTGAAAAGTGTGTCAAGCTTCAGTACCCATGCTCATGCTGTCACCTTTCCCGAACCATCAAAAGTTGGGAGAGTCAACTTGCTCACCCTATGTTGTAGGTCTCTATTGGAATAAAATGCAGATTGTCCTCCTTTTGATCCATTCCTTGCATTGTGAAACTGAATGAATGGAATTTGACTTATCACATCTGGATCAATTTGTGCATAGGCATCTATGTTAGCATTGACATCACCTTCGGCAAGTCTCTACTCTTCTCCTCCATTGGTCGGTCCATTCTTGGGCAGGAATGATGGTTGTGTGGATCGAGTAGCTCTGCTGCTCTGAATCTCAGGTCCATTCTGGTTTGAGCGACTGCTTTTTGGATCACGATTTGGTGTAGATCTGAAAATGTTGGCCATGGTATTCATGGTTTGCATCAACATATTCATCATTTGTGACATTCGCTCTTGTTGCTTGGCCATTTGCTGCTGCATTTGAGCCATTTGCCTCAGGAAAGTCTCCCATTGTGCATCTCTATCAGCCATCTTCTTACCTCTGCCTCCTATCCCGGATGACTCAGCTTCAGTTTTTCGCCTCTCTCTCAATAGCTCATTGATCCCTTTGATTCAAATGCATAACATTCCCCCAGGCTGGCAGGATCGAGGCTCTGATACCACTGTAATGATCTAGGGCTTGTAATGCCAACCTCAAATGAAAACCACAGAGCTAGGGTTTGAAATCTTGGAAAATAATCAAGTGAGTGAACAGCAGCAAAATCAGAAATCTTAGACTGAAATAAGGGGACAGCAGTTTATTGGAACAAGGGAACCGCCATAACCATGCCCAGATCTAATGGAAATCAGTTACAATTGATGCTTGCAGATGTTTGAGGGCTTCAACCTGCTTCCTTAGACTTTCCCCAATGACCTCAATTAGGCACTGGGTCTGAAACCGCCACTTACAGGACCCTGGTTGATGTAGATAGATCAGAAATCCTTGCCAAATGCCCTGCTAACACTCTGATCTGTGGTGTGCCCAAAAATGTGGTTGATGACTTGTGTTGATCTGATTTTCCTGAGGCGTGGAACCCTCAAAAAATCACCTGAAGCATCTGCATTTGGCCCTTGGAATCACCCTCCCATAATGTCTTCACGCCTTGAGCCAAAGCTGATATTGAAGTGGGACTGCTGCAGCAGATCTGCACTCTGATTCGCCTCCTAATTTGCTTCAGAATCAAACATATATTTGGCGCTGGGTATATTGCAATGAATCCACTATTCCCAAATTTCACTGGATTATTAATTCGTCATCTACTGATGGTGCTAGTGCGCTGGTCCAGACTGGAGCTGCTGCAAGTATGGCGTCCAGTTGACTATCTCCAGATTCGCCCTGCAGCTGTCTGAGACCTAATGAAAATGTCTGCAAATCAGAAGGTAGGGTTTCGTCTACCTTCCACAGGTCACTGAGGTTTTCATGCCAATGATGCAACAAAAAACATTCTTCTAATTTCCTTCTTGCTTCCCTCCCCAAGCGCCCAGCACACCTATTAATAGGCCTTGAAATGTGTGGCCCAAAAAGAGATTGGCCAAAACACCAATAATTTTAAATATTATTTTGAGCACCTTCCATAAATGGTTGGTCGGAAAACTAAATTTAAATATTATTTTCAATAAATTAAATTTGATATTATTATTTAATATTATTTTAAATATTTATTAAATCCAGATTAGTGTTTAAAAACACTGTTCCCTCCAAAACTCGTATGAATCATCCGGGGTCATGACAGCGGCAGAGTTGGTGGGATGGTGGGGGGATGTTTCCCCCCAACTCCCCGCGTCTCAAAAGTTTCCTTGTCTTGGAAACGTGAGGGTTTTTTTTTGGGGGGGGGGGGAAGGGGAGCTTCCCCATGGAAGAAGGGTCCCAAGTTAGTTGTTTATGCTATTTATTCATATAGAGTGCTGGTGGCACTATCATTTGGCGTAACTATTTTTGGCATCATTAAATGTTCACATGGTTTGAGGATTCCCCTTGGCCAGTTGAGGTTGTATTCCCACTAGTTATGCATTGAGATTGAACACTATATTGTATGGGGTGATAGAAATTGTTATCTTTGGCCCCTCCATGATGGTGGGACTAAGAATCACATTATTTTTAAGTGTCTAATATACTATGAATTATTGGGGAGATATTATCGTCTTTAAGAGATTCAAGCAGTTGTTTATTTATCTTCTTTTAGTACCATGATCTGAATTGCTTTGCTCTTTTCTTTGAGATGTTGCTTCTCATAGATGCATATCCATACAACAGATCCATAGAACTGTCAACTCAAACACATCCTTCTTTCACTCCACCTCTTCCTTTCACCACATTGTAGGTATTGGGAGTGTTAATTGCTGGGAGTGTTAATTGCCCCATGTAGACAACCAATTCACTTATAGAGGGGAGAGATTAGTGAGATGATATTCCTTGCACATTGCTACTAGAGTGACTTAAAACCTTCAGTCACACTCAAGGCAGAATTCACCCTTCTCTTTAACCTATTTTCTGGATATAAACATACGTTAATTGTTTTCTCTTCTATTGGAGGGTTGTTGGACTTGGATGTTTGGCAGGGTTCTACAGGGAGTACTCAACTTTCTCCTAGGATTGTCCAGGTAGGTTTATTTTGGTTCTAACAGAGGTTTATCAGCCTTGGATGTAAGTAGAAGCTCTAGAGAGTACTACTTCATGCTGAGATTATCCAAGCTGCTACCCTCAGATTTGGATATTTACTATGAGAATTTTCAAATCTTTTTGGGGGCTGTTCCATGGTAATAAATAATATTTTTGGCTCTCCATGTCCAATTCTTATTGGAGACATGTAATAAGGTTTGATTCCTTTCATGGCCTCGTGCTTGGTCTTCTTCATCAACTCCCTGTTTATTTATGGGGTCCTATTGGATTATTTTATATATGGTTTATCACAATTTCTTGTACAAGTGCGAGTAAATTATTTTCAATTGTTTTAGCCATCTCCTAGCTATTAGGGCTGTATATACTTACCTATCTACTGTATGTAGCAGTGCTTCATAATGAAATGTTTAAGTTTTATTTTTATGATCATATTTAATGACTTTTATCAGTCTTCTCCCAGTGTAAAGTAAATACTATTTTCAGGGTTATTAACCACTTTGCTATGGATTTAAATATTTATAATCTTAGCCGTACTGGTCAGTGAAAGTGAAAATCTTATTTTGATTTCAAAATTTCTCATACAAGCTGTGATTCTTTTTCAGGTAGCTGACAATGCAACTCTATATGGATGCTGCATGGTTGTAGAAGAAGTTGTGCAAAAACCACCAGGTCTAATGGCAATGAATGCTGATGTAGCTGTGTTACGCTCACCATTAAGCCGGTTTTTTGTGTCTGCACCTCGTTGTTATTGTATTCTTTCCAAGATGCCATTTTTCAATTTGCATTTTGCAATTTTGAAAAGGTATTTTATTTTTCTGGTTATAACATCTCTCTTATTTTCTAGTATCAAATGTTAGTATTTTAGAGCTACATCTATTTTGATAAAAAATATTCAGTTCAGGAATGACTTTATATTTATATTCCTCTCAATTGTATTTATAGTCTTTTTTGCTATAGCCACTATGGAAATAGTATGACATCAGAAGCATTTATGTTGGATTGGATATGAATAAGCAATTCATTCAAAACCGTTTTGCAGCTTTGAAGACAACTTATTGTAATCGCAATCTAGTGAAAGATCTCTTGTTACATGCCTTGTAGTCTTTAACGCAAGCTGAAATAAGCACTATACATAAAGTAGGAGAGCCTTGGGAGTGCATTTAAGTGAGTTTCCTATTGATGAGGGAATTATATAATTATTTTTGGTAAGTGAATTCCTTTTCACTTTCAACTTGGTTCCACCTCTTGGGCATGCAAACCTGTCATGCATATCCACTTGGTGCATGAGCTAGATTATCTCTAATGCTAAGAAGTGAAATTCAGGTTTCTGTAGAAGTTCCCAAGTAGGTCTCGATTAGAAAAATAATTCTCTACTGTGCAGTTTGGTGATCTGTTTTAGACAGCTTTCCAATACAATGCATATTAGTCATGAATCATTTATGATCATTTGTGACATAATTTCTTGTTTTCTTTTGAATTGTAATGAATTTCATGTGTGTATTGTATTGATAGCTATGGAGGGGACTCAAGTTGTGCAGTAATCTATATGTATTGGGGGAAAATCATCTCATATTTAGTGGGCCTAGTTAATAGTTGAGTTCCTTTTGGAGGTCTTGTTGCTGTTATTCTCTTTCAAGAGAAAATAGTTTTAATGCTACACACATCTGCATTCCTCTAAGATCTCTTCCAAGATATCTATGACTTAATATGAGAGGGGAGGTAACATACCATTTCCTATGGCCCTTAATAGCTCGAGCCAATCATTCATTGACATGTAGTTTGTAATAGTTTGTCCATGGCCATGTGCCATGGGTTTTCATGTAGGATCTAACTTGCAATTATGTTGTAAGTTTTTCTTGTAGCCATATATTCTAGTTCTTTGTGCTTCCATGTCATTGGTTGTAACTTTTTTCTTGTACATAGTTCCTTGTGTTTTGCTATGTATGCATATGTTCTTTTTGTCTTTACCCTCCCTCCTTGCCCCTTTTTGCATTTTGGTCTACTCTCAAAGATAGTTGAATTCTCATTACGCTTGCAAGAGGCACACGTCCCCAATTAGAGCCATTGTTGGAATATTCCTGTCTTTTTTGATGAAATCCTTACGATTTTAGTCGTTTTGGTTCATAATTGGTTTCCTTTATATTTTTTGATTAAAACTCTAGTCCTTTTGTGATTTGCTTGTTTTGCATATTTCATTGTATTCTTCTATTCTAATGACTAGTTTTTTTGGTTTATTCATTTAAGTTTACAACTTAATCCCCTTGAATGCCATAGCCTTAAGCCCTTTCCTTTTACTTACCTATGTTCCCTCACACACTTGTTTTATTTCTTATGTTGTTCATTCATGGTCATGTCATAACTAGTGTTACCCCAAGTTTCCGGGATGGGGGCGGCGGGACAAGTCCCCAAGTTTTCAATTTTTTAGGCCAAATTTGGGGACGGCAGGGGGGCGACTATATAAAATATAGAAAAATTTAAAATATATAGGGAAACTTTAAATATTCATATGAAAACATGGATAAAGCATGCATATATACATTATAGAAACCTAGCATATAACATTTGTGTTAAGAATTCATTGTTAATACTCAATATGCATTTAGAATTCATAATTCATTATGTGATATTAAATATAGTACATTGCTGCCATTCGCTAGCCGTCCCCTGTCCCCGGGACGTTTCTAGGACGGGGACAGGGGGATTGAGACCCGGGGATGCGTCCTCAGGTAACACTGGTCATAACTTTAAGTCCTTGTTGGCATTCCATGTGTCGATTTCTTATTGCGTCGCAAGGGTCCTTCACATTGCAATTTTTCATTTTATTTTTTTTGTTAAAACCATGAGCTAGATTGCGTATTCATACTTGCCAATTCATGCAACATTGTACAGTTCCAGGGTTGAGTTGACAGGTTATGATTGGCCCATTATTGCTAATGTGGGCATGTCATGGAGTAATTACAAAGGTCTTGTCAGCTTGTATGAGCATGCGACATTTCATTGCATCGTGTAGCTCCTTCACATTGTGGTTCTGAGTGTAGGCCCCACTTTCACTTCCATGATGTGCGACGAGTTTTCTCTCTCAGGGCAATGTTGATATGGTCTCTAGGTAGTGGTATTCCATTGCATTGCACAACTTCGTATCATGGTTTTGAATGTGGGACCCACTTTCATATACACAATGCATGATGGCTTTCTCTCTTCTAAGGAAAATGCCGATTTCGTTTCCAATCTAGCAACGTTATATATGCAGCGGACAAATGACAAATTTTCATTGCATTGTAGTTTTGAATGTGGATCCCACTTTCACTCTTGTGATGCACAATGGGAATTAAAAGTGAAATGTTATTGCATATTGTGGCTTAGTTGTCAATGTGTGTGGAAAGATGTTATGATATTATTGGACCACATGTAGGTCACTCCAGCAAAAACAACACTTCTAATGGTTGAGGTGTACAACATGTCTCTTCAGTGGCACCAAGTGTAAAGACGAGTGTTGTACCCAAAATAAATTTTTGCTTCAATAAGGCATTTTGATTAAAATGGTCTAAATCTTGTAAAATTGTTGTCAAAAGTCGATTTTAGGTGAAACAAAGCATGGGATTTTTGTGGGTTTACTGTCTAGAAGATACTTGCAAATTTTGAAAATATTGAAAATTAGGGTTTTCGGGCCCCTATTTATAGGAAAACCCCTAAAAAATAGGATTTTCTAGGATTTGGCTGAAATTTTTTTTGATTGGCTTATTTCACTTCACGATCACATTGGTGAAGTCAGAATCAAGAAAAAGCCAATTTATCTCTAGTGGGTCTATTTCACTTTTTAGGAGAAAAGTTAGGACCTCCGAGGTTGTCAATGGTAGTTGGCCAGTACCAGGTGTCGAAATCTAAGCCTCAAACTCATCATAGAAGATTCTATGGTGAAAGATGTTGAAAAAGGTGCTTCGCGCTGGAGGAGATTTTAAAAAGGTGAAAAATGTAAAAAATATTCTCAATCTGGAAACACTCTGCCTTGCTACAAGGGAGATGCTTGTGCAATCAATGCCTGTGTCAACTTTGCAGTATCCGTATATGTAAAAATGGTGAAATGCAGTCACGTGCTCGCATCAACGACAGTAATGCTTCAAAGTGGTCAACTTAGCATAGCAATACGGTGTTCGCAAAGTGCGAAATAGGTGAAATCATCAAAAAATCACCAACTTTGGAGCTAAGGTGTCCCCTTGAAATTGAAGGCCCAAATGCAGTGGTTGATGGTTGCAAAACTATTCATCTTCTTCGGATTTTTGCTGGCTTTCCAGTGAATCATCAAGTGAATCCATCGGATTTGTCAAACTCCGACAAACGACGACAGAGGTGGAAGATGCGGAAGGCAATGAACATCAAAGATGGCAATCAAATTACAGAAATTGCGCCTTTGTTGCCCAGGGGTGCCCAAGAATAAAGCATATTAGATGTCGATTTTTGAGTTTGCTATCTCCAGATGATCTTTCCGGCTTCAGTCCAGCTTCGCGATGGATTCGTTCACCAGTCCATGAGACATACTGAACGACTGTAGTTGTTGATCCAGTGAGCACGTAAAACGGAGGATAAAATGAAAGTCAAAATGTCAAAATGTACCTCTGTAGGCCAGGGGCACCTAGCCTTTTGGTCAACTAGATTAGTTTTTCGACAGTTGTCTTCTTCAAGGGATCTGTTTAGAATCCTTCTAGCTACACGATGAATCCAAAGGTCAGCTCTCGGGACCTGTCAAACGCCCGTGGATGAAGTTCCAGCGTAAAACACCGGAGACAAAAGTCAGAAGAAATTTGGCTAAGTGTTGAAAAGATGCAACCTTCTTGGAGAAGGCGCCCAACTTTTTGGGGCCTCAAATGTAGCCTTATGACTTTGTCATTGCTAGGATCATCTCTTCAGAGTTGTTCAATCTCTGCGATGAGATCATCAACACGAACATCGGAGTAGTCCAGCTCCCGACAGTCAGGGACAAACTTGAGCGTTTCGTTGAAAGTTACAAATTGCAAAATATATCTTAAAGATACAATTGCGCCTTGTTAGCTCTCAAAAACGCAGGCGGAATGCCTCAAGAGGCTGCCAATCTCTTGATACGCTTTAGGGTAGCAGACAAGGTCAAGAGAACTCAACCTTCTACTCTTCAGGTGCTGCTAAACCTAGGCGGGTGTACCTTTCTAAATGAAGCAGACTTAACTTATGATTTATCCTTCTGAAATGCTTTGTCCACAAGGGAAGATGAGAGTGAACAAATGAAATCAAACTTGATAGCAATAAGAAAGGCAATTTTCTAATCTAAATCCTAAAATGCTCAATTAACAGATGTAAAGAAAATGAATGAATTCGAATGATGAAATTGCAGAGACCAGTGCCTTGTTGGGTATGCGGAGTCAGATGAAACAGAAGTGGGCAACTTATTCTGGCAGAAAATCAAATTGATGGCATATGATCTATTTATAACTTGTATAAACATGCAAGATTTTGACCACTAAGCTCTACTTTAATAATCCAGATGAATTCCCCCTGATTACTGTGATCAACAAAAAGGATTTAATCTCTGCTTGAGAGAACCAATAGATTAATCACATAGATACAGCAAATGTGCACTGATAAAATGGAAATAAACTTGTTACTTCAATTTAAATAACCAGAAAGAATCAACTTGGAGACAGCTTAGCAATACTTTTCAATAAACTCAACATACAATTGATACCAAGAATAAACTGCCACACTAGCTGAATTTCATTGAAATCGCCATTTGAAAGCATGCAACATAGTCTTTGGAATGAGAAATTTATTCTACTTTGTCCATTCCTAATCTAATCTAAAATCTGATGATATTCAATTACAATCGGGGTGCATATTTATACACTAGCATTAAGAATCATAACGTTTCAAATTCATGTCGGCCCATCGTGGAAATCGGGCCCAAATCATGTCGGCCACAACAGTATTTAGAATTTCACATATGTCGGCCCACAACATTTGAAAATAGTTAATCGCCACTGGAACAATCGCTGAGACAACCAGAAAGTATGCCGAAGGCAAAATATCGCTTATCGCTGTCTGCCTGTGTTCCTCTGTTCCCTGCGTTATTCGCCTTCGCCGTGACCATCTGTTCTCTATAACTTTCAGACATCGGCAAGACCATAAATAGATCACAACATGTTTCACCGAAAGTCCCTTCATCCATCCTGAGTCGCCGAGACACGAGCAAACTCTAGCCGAGAAGCATCTCCCATTCACATTCGCCAAGACAATGTATAGTCGAGGAGATGTCCCAAAGAGTCCACCGAGTCATACCGAAAGCCCACATGAAACATTACGGTCGCCGTGACAAAAGTCCATTCTCGCCGACAAGCCAATCTGCCCCATGTATGTCGCTGTAACTTCCAACTACCGGCGAGACATCTTGTAGATTATTTTGTCACACCGAAACAACTGAGCACACCAAGATCGCGAAGAGAATTGCAACCTTTCGCCGAAAAGAAATCCACTTTGTATTGTCGGCAAGACCTGACGGACTCGCCAAGACCTTCTCTTCTCTCGAACACCAACTCATACCGATACACTCTCCTGTCACCGGTCGGCAAGACAACGAACATCGCTAAGACATAATGCCGATAACTCCAAGCTCTGCCGATGAATCCTCATAAGTGCAAGTCGGTGAGACCTCACCCTGGTGAAAATACTTATGCCGATATACCTTTCCTCTGTCGCCGAAACAAGATGAAAGTCATGCCGAATGGTGCCTGCAAGAAAATTATGATCGCCATGACAATAGAAATGTCTTGCCGATAGGCAACACAGACGTTTGCAAGCAGAAAAACGGATCGGGGAGACCCAGAAATTGTCACGCCGAAACAGACCAGAATGTGAAAAATGCAAGACATGATGGAACCAAAGGGGCAACATGGCAAAAAATGAGTGGAAGGTGTTCAAGATGGAACTTATTTGGAAAAATATGAATGGACAACCTGTGAAAATATCAAATTTTTTACAGTTCCAACACGCCTATTTAGGCCAGGGGTGCCCTTGAATTTAAGCATCATAATCCAACTTTCAGGCATTGCAATACCAACCATTCTTTCCGGAATTGAACTAGTTTTCCATTCCATATCTCGGCGTGTTCGCGGGAGTCGTTAGTCACTGACAGCTACAGATTGAAGCACAGAGGGTCAAATTGACGAGATGGAAAAAACATCAAAAAAATGGCTAAGTCTGGTGAAAAAAGCACCCTTTTGGGAAAGGCGCCCTAAAATTCAGGGCACCAGATTCAGTTTTTAGCACTCAGCTCCCAACAACATCTCGTCAGACTTGATCCAGCTACACGAATCTGTCAGCATAGCTTCAGGATCAACCGGGCATCCAGAATTTAGGGTCAAATAGGGGCACTTCGTCATAGTAGAAGTTGAAAATCTTTAAATTTTTTCTTTCTCAAGCTTGGGTGCCAAAAGTCAAAGTTTGACCGTTCAAACTTTAGTTGCAGTTTTTGCATGCACGAGGATTAACTCAATTACGGTCGGCGCACCTACCTAATTGGCGGTATCACCTCCAAAATGCTTATTTATTCAAGCATAGGCGTCACAACTTCATTATTTCTTGCAAGGTTGAAGCTAAAATCATCTATTTTCTCTCCAATGCCTTTGAAGGATCAAACGGAGGCCATTTTCAGTGTTCTTTGAGGTTTTTCGTTTAGGTTGCACAGAGGAATAATTATTCATGCTTCATCTTTCCAGCACGTTCTTGCTAGGAATTCATGAGATTGAGGATTGGAGGCATTTTTCTTGAGGATTGACAGAGGCAGTTTATAACTTCTATCTTCTCACCCTCATATTTGTTCTATCCTTGTTTTAGGTTTTCTCTCGCATGTCCAAGTAAATGACAGTTTTTCACAGTTCTGGTCATCTGGGTTTGTTCAGCACAACGTTCTCTTCAAAACCCATGTGGCATAATTTTTTTTTGAGAAAATTGCCCTTGGTACTTCCCTCTTTTTGAAGTTCTTGCTTTTTTCGAAGATTCTTTTGCATGCTGGTGAAAAAGTCAAAATTTCAAAAATCAAAGTATTGGGTTTGATCAATACATTGGTGGCTACAAAACCCATATGTCAGAATTTTTTGGGAGAAAAAGCTTCTAAAGCCCCCACTGCCCCTTGCTTCTTTTTTTTGAAAAGTCTTTGCATGCTAAGAGAAAAAGCTTTTTTTCGAATTTCTGACGTTGTGGGTTTGCTTAGAAATACATTCTCTACAAAACCCATATCTCGGAATTTTTTGTAAAAATTGCCCCATCGACAGGATATTTTAAGCCTCATCAGAAGCTATTTTTAGCTCACCGGAAAAGTTGTCAGAACATATCCGTGTTTACAGTCAACGGTCTAGTTTTTTAGTATGCAGTTCACTTGGACTGATTTCAAGACCAAATTGGTCTTAATATATGATTTCATCAAAACAACCGATACTGATTTACATCAGGTGGATCCAGAGGTTGACTTGAACGCTTCAGAGATAGACCAAACCACACTTCAGAACATTGAGGAATCTGGGTTGCTAGAAGTGGCTTCACTTCCCATCACAGTACAGTGTATAGAGTTTGTAATGGGTTGTGTAAAGCATTACAACTCTACTACACGAGAAATTCAATTAGTGGAGGAGCGAATGATATGTAGTCTCAAGCCAAAAGACATCGAGAAGTGCTTCGGTATTCCATCGAATCCGAATAATTTGGTCATATCCATAGTGGAATGTGAGAAGGCGTTCAATTCTGAAAGGGAAAAATGTCAGAGAGATGGCTCGAACAGAAAAGAAGTACTTTGCCAAAGAATGTGGGTCATGGAGAGTTCAGGGATGAATACGCGGTTATGATCACTCTTCTCAACCGTGTCTTCGGTCAAGCAGATGCCAACAAGTTTTAGCCCTGGATGTATTACATCATGGCTCAACTTGTCAATTGTAAGGAACACTATGACTGGGCTTCTTTGATCAACGACGTTCTCCACAAATAGATGACCAGCTTCTTGGTTTCTCACGAATTTCACATGTGTTTGTACCTCATGTATCTGATAGCCTTCCAAGGCTAGTTTAGAGGGTTGAATACGGTGGGGATTCTAAGTGTACAAAAGGTTCATCAGTATTACTTGCAGCTTGAGTTCACACAGTTCGAGTGACACTTCAAGCGAGTGCAGGAATCATTCTTAATGTACACCGGGAGGAATCTTGATTGTGAGTTACATGTGCGTATTTCAGTGGTAGCCAAATCAACAATGGTAGATTGGGCGGATTGGTTCATCCAGTTCCCTACTTTTACCTACATCTGCGTGTATGGATACTCAGGCTATCCAACCATGTTACCTCGTTATCCATCGGACAAGGTGGTTTTCATGGAATTTCTACAGCAGTTGCACGAAGTTCACTCTTATCTGTGTAACAAATGCAAGCCAACTGCCACTTTTCCATTACAAATGGGTATTTACAGGTGCAGGTTAGTAGCTAACGCCAAGGCTATGAGCCATGAGATGATGAGACTTAACCTTAAGTATCTCGTCGAAAGACGCTCATATGACCCTTGGGGTCACTTTTCAGCACGCCTTGGCGGCCGTTCTTCACACAAACCTTCTATGGAAGACTATTGGTTCAACTGTGAGGACGAATTCGAGATGCAAAGGCGCAACTACGACAGGTTCACCCTTTCACAAATTGCTTATTTCATGCCAGAGAATGTGGAAGGGTTATCCGATGACGATGGGGATGTCACACTTCCTCAATTCTTCAGAGATCAAGTTGACACGTAGCCGCTTCCGACCATTGATTTGTATGCTAAAGAATGCACATCTGTAAAGGAAAGAACAAGCAAAGTTGTTAGAAATAGCATACTTTACTTGGATAGCAAGAGGACGAGGAAGGAAGCCATGCCAAACACAAAGCTGCCACTGGTTATTACTTCGCTACCTTCCATGTCAAAATCAAAACCCAGACAAAATACATGGAGTAATCCTCCTAAAGGAAGTAGGATGTCAGGAAGTACAAAGGGAAAAGCACCAGTTGCTGATTTGGACCAGCAAGAACAACATATGGAGGTAGCCACAATTATAGTTGAGAGCATGCCAAAAACAGAGGTAGAACCTCCCATTCCGTCACGAACACCACAACACTCCCCGGTTTGCATCAACTTGGAGCTAGACTCTCCACCATGTAGCAATGCTTCAACGCATTCTCACTCATCAGGAGTTCCTAGAACTAGCACTGATCCTTCCAGCGAGATTAGTCGAGATTTATCTTGGCTTGAGAATCTTTTGGGTAGGAAGAGGAGGCAGCCATCCTATCAATTGGACTTTGCGGAATTTGATCATGTCTATCAAGACATGCCATATAAAAAGTGCAAGAAGCAAGTTCATGTGGAAAGGAATGTTGACAAAGAGATTGTAATTGAAACTGCTGCACCACCAGAGGGAAAAAAAATTGGATGAGGTAGAAACTGACGACTTCACCTTGATAAAGGTCAACCTTGGTAAAAGCACAGGCCGAGCAGATGTGGATCTCCTTGAAGTTGCAATGGAAAGCATAAAGGAGAGAGTGATAAAGGATGGTGAAGTGTAATGTCCCTGTTTTGGAGGTAGCTTGATTTAATTAATTTAATTAATTAAGTTGTCCAAAATAATGAATATTTTATGAGGATGACTAATTAATTATTTTAATTAAATAAATAAGTGGTATTAAGTTAATTATTTATAAAGTTATCAAATAAATAAATATTAAAAGGTAACTTTATATTTAATTAATTTAATAAAGTGACTTGAATTTTAAAATATATTATAAAGTCACTTAATAGTAAAATAAAATAATATTCTAGAAGCTTCTGGAGAAATTGGGGAAAAAGAATAAATAGACATCTTGGGCTTCATTCTTGGCAGGCAGATTTGATGTTGTTGTTGTTGTTGTTTCATTTTGTGGAGCCTAGGGTTTATGCAGATTACTTCATTGTCATAGGAAACGAAAACTTCCTATTGATAGCAATTTTGAGGGTGTGAAATATCACTTGAATTATTGCAGTTGGGAGAAAGTTACTTCAGACTTTCTATTTGTGCTTCATTGTGGAAAACATCTAAGTACAATAGCTGATGTATTATTGTACTTTTTGAAAAAGGGTTTTGAAAGTTATTACTTGCAGATCAGATTTAGTGTTGGCTGCTACAGTACAAGTGAATAGTGTCACGCTACAGTAGACGCTACAGTGGTCGCTACAGTGATCCGCTATAGTAACTTGGTGCATCATTCAAAGCATTCTCAGCCTAGGCACTATTTTGGAGAAGCATTGCATTCTTCCTTGGCATCAAATATTGAAAGGAGAAGGTCTGATATTATTTTCAGATTCTGAAGATACCACTCAGTCACATTAGGGATGCTTGTGGAGACCACGATTTTGTTTGTTACTCCCTCATCTTGGTTCGATTTCCCTTCCTACCTTGGGCACACTTCATAGGAGGGTTTGGAGATGAATATAAAAGCATTTTGGAGGACATTGAAGCTGAGAATTATTTTATAAAAATTATTTCATAATAGAACAGGGGCGGCTGGGTCTGAGGTTCGATTTGGCATCAAGAGGTCTTCATCATGCAAGATATGGCTTGCTTCTTCATCACAGCTTCAAGGCGACTTCATGTTCCAGGTTCCTTTTGATTTATACAAGCTTAATGATCATTTAGATGCATTTCATGGTAGTTGCTGTAGGTGAACATTTTGTATCAGATCTGTTTGTAATCATTATATGAGTTGTAAGCCAAGAGTCTTAGCATTTGCATTGACATCATTGTTAGAAGATTGCATTCTCAATACTATATCAATAGTTGGAAGTTATCACTTGTTGTTTTTGAGCATTGAATGTTAATCTGAGGATATATGTCAACTGTTTGACATAATGTCAATGGCTGTAGATGCATGATAATCATATAGTTACTTATCATATGCATTGGAAACCAAAAAACAAGATTGCATTACATATAGAAACCTGTCAAACTCATAGAGATCATTTGCAAAACATCATTGGTGCATATTTTATCAAAACAAGAAACTATAACAGACTGAAAATAATCAGATCAGTAGGCAACAACATTACATATCAACTGTTTGTCAATATTCCTTGAGGTGTTAAACACATCAGACTAGAAAGGAATATTACATGAAATTAAAGCAACCCTCAAGGCTAAAAACCAACAACTTCGCAAATATATCTCCAACCTTATGCACAACACTGAAAATGTCACCGCCTTGCTTCCGCAGATATTAGAGTTACCAATAGAACAAAATCAGCTAAGTCAACTGGTTGTATATGGGAAGCTCTTGAAAGACTGGGAAGAAGAGTTCGTCACAAGGGGCCGCTTCATACTTTCAGAGTTGTGCTAGTTGAGGTACAATGCCCATGAACTTCGCATAGAGATTCAGGATTCGAAGCAAGACATAGTAGTAGACAAACCACAAAATGAGATCATGGTCTCTCACTTGAAGATGGCATATGACTCGGACATTGCAAAAGAGGATAAGGAAGCAATTTTTACTTGGAGACAACAACCAATCTTCAAGGTAAAAATACATGAAGCAATTTCTGCAGAATTGACCGAGAGCAGAGAAAAGGTGACAAGCGCTCTCATGTTCGTGAGAACTTTTGTGTTGCAAGTCCCTTGCCAGTATTAGTGTGAGGATGGTGAATACATTGAGCTTGCCGACGTGCAGTCGAAGTTTCAAAAACTCATTCATGGTATTTTCAGTGGTGATTCAGTTGGCTGTAAGTTGGGTCAACTTGCAGTCATGTCAGCATTATTTGATGAGGCGGCCAAGAGTGGAAGAGAACTACAGAGTTAGATCACATACGGTGAAGAGATGCTGCGAAGACACTGAGTACTTCAGAGAAGTATTAGTGCCCCAGATGGTGACGCAGTTAACAACCTGGTGAAGGAGTTAATTGCTCGTGATCACAACCGATGAACTACAGAATCAGGATGTCCCACCTTTTCAAGATAGACATTAGACACAACAGTTAACATGATGCCTCTTTCCAAGTTAACTCGCTGTCCCACCTTTGTGCATGTCTATTTTGGAGTCACCTATGTACATATGGAGTTCACGTTTAGTTAAATTTCAGTTAATTGATGTTGGTTATCGGTTGACTCTCATATCAATAAGGACTTGCGTGTTGCAAGGTTCAATTAGTTTAGTTTAGAATCAGTTAACTGAGGTAGTTTTTCTAGTTAACTGTTAAGTTGCATACATTTAGACTTAAGAATGAATCTTGCATGCTTGCAAGATTGATGTTAACTCAAGGAGATTTTAGGGTTCCCTACTCCTTTGAGGTTCTATAAATAAGAGAACCCGTGCTCATTGTAACTTAACTTTTGTTCGTGATAACAAATTGCTATGCCACCTTGCCTGCAATATTGCTATTCAGTATTTGCTCACTTTGTTTAATATTTAGCTAGTTTGATGGTTCATTGTGTGTGTGTCTCATTATGCAATTTGCTGTCCCATATTTACATTGCTGTTTTAATAATCATTCTTTCATATCTACACCTCGGATAGTGTATTTTATCTCCTTGGGAATTCAGAGATAAAGATTATCGTTTGATGTCGTTTCTAGTAATCTTCTTTTCAGCCTAGACCTCGGATAGAGTATTTTACCTCCTTGGGAATCCTGAGATCAAGCTTGCCGTTTAATGTTTGTTTCCAGTAACCTACTTTCAGCCTACACCTCGGATAGAGTATTTTACCTCCTTGGGAATCCTGAGAACTAGTTTACCGTTTCATGTTGTTTTCAATAGCCTTTATTTTCAGCCTACACCTCGAATAGAGTATTTTACCTCCTTGGGAATATTAAGATAGAGTTTATCGTCAACCATCCCCAATTGCTCCAAATTCCTCTTGCTCTGTTTTTCTAGAGGAGATAGGATAGTTTTAGCATTAGCCTAGTTGTAGTTAAGATTTGCGGAAACCAGAGAAAGCCTTAGCTGCAATGTTCTTGGTTTTATAACCTTGTGCCTCTACTAGTTGAGTCAAAAGGATAGGAACTTAGATTACTTTACTTTTTACGCATATGAGCAAAAGAGGGAGCTTGCCCTCCTAATTTGAAGAGCAGTTAATACTGTGCATAGCTGTCTATTGGCGTTTCAATTAGCACCTTTGGAGTGCTTATTGGAAATGGACAACTATGCACAGTGCGTGATGACTGCTCTTCAAATTATGGAGGGGAAGCTCCCTCTTGTTTGCTGATGTTTGCGTAAAAGTAAAACGGACTTAAGTGTTCTTATCTTTTTTACTCAGCAGGCAGGACACAAGGGTACATAAACACAATGCGCTGCAGCTAAGGCTTTCTCTGGTTTCTATAGATCTTAGCTACAACTAAACTAGCTTTTAATCTATCCTATTACCTCAAGGTAAACAGAGCATGAGGGCATAGGAGCGGGAATGGATTGGATGGATTACTTGAATCGGCTGTCTCTTAGAATGTGTCCGAGGCTCTGAACTCTCAGATCTATGTTGGAATAATGCTTTATGCAAGCAATCACCCTTTACGGTAAGATGGATCTCAGGATTGCCAAGGAGGAGGAACCCCTGTCTGAGGTATATACTGGGATACAAACTACTAGAAACAACAAATTACAATGAACTGGCTAACAGGATTCCCGAGGAGGTGATGACACTTGTCCAAAGTGTAGGCTGAAAGTAGATCATTATACAACATCAAACGACAATCATTAACAACAAAATACCCAAGGAGGTGACGACACTTGTCCAAGGGGGAGATTGAAACAATAGATTGTTAGAACAAGACGTTGAAAGAACTCAAATCTAATCATATAGTGAGCCTATGAGAGAATTTGTTGTGAGATTCAGTTGTCTAGTCATTAGAATCATTGGCACTCTAAAGCCATTTCCTAAGATTCTATCGAGTTGCTTCATAAATGCTTTATCTTCAGATATTGCTCTCTTTATCAAAATAGGTCATGGCCATGCTATTGAATTGGAGGATGCTCAAGAACAAGCGATCGTATTGGAGGATCATATGATTACTTTAGGCAACATTCAAAAAGATTTTGTCAGGCCACTAGTACAAAGAACAGTTCACTCTTAGTTGCAAAGAATAGTAAATAATATAGTAAATATGAAGAAACAGCAGAAAAAGAGTGAAAGCCAGTTGCTTTTAATTGGTATTCTGTTGGAATGACCCTGCACAATGTGGTGGTAAACTTCAGAACTGTTGGAACTTTGAATATGTTTTACCATGGTGCAAAAATCCTGCTTGTAGATCCACAATAAGACTGAAAATGGGTCCTATCTTTTGCTAGAAACACCAAAGGGTGAATTGCTTTGAATAGAAAGGTGCCTAAACTTGCATGCATAGGAAGAACATCGTGTTTTTAGCTTTAAAACAGTTTCTTTTGCTTTCACGACAACCAACAACCAAGAGATAGGAATTGAGTTTTGAATTGTGGCCAATTAAGGAAAATTGCACCATAATACATCCTTTGCTAGGGAACAACCAGATAGGCATGTGTTATGTGGGACTTTGCCATGATAGAAAGCAGCTAGGAACATGCCATAAGGATCTCAGCCAGTTTTAAAGTGTTTTGAATGGAATATTATAATGGCAAGGTGTAATGTCCCCTTTTCAAGCATAATTGGTTTGTGAACAATTATTCTATTTTGTGAGTTTTCCCGTAGGCTAATTGGCGAACAAGGGAGAAATCCAAAGTTCTTGGAGAGCATAGGATCAGTCTAGTGGAGGTGCTGTTCTTGGAAGCGAGTTTAGTTGGTGTTGGTGAGCCTCTTGGTGCTTTCAAAATTGGTTTCCGACCTTTTGGGAGCTCTCCAAATTTCTTGGATGTTGGTGTAACAACTAGCACCTCTGGAGTAAGAGTTGGTACGGACAGCTATGCACACTACGCAATGAGTGCTCTTCAAATTAGGAGGGGAAGCTCCCTCGTTGTGCTTTGACAAAAATACCTGCAAAGGGAAATAAACTAAACTAATTCCTGTCTTTTTGTTTCAGCTGTAGAGGTACAAGGCTTTCTCGAAAACTATATACGTTGCAGCTGAGAATTTTCTCTGGTTTCGCAGATTCACTAACTACAACTAAACTTAATAACTTAAATTCTATCCGGTTCCTCAAGAAATCGAGAGCATGAGAAAAACGGAGCAAGGTTATGACTATTGGACGATAAACGTGTTTAGATTCTCTACTTGAAGGCAAGGTGGCGCATCTATCATCTCAATCTAAACAAGCTTATTGGGTACAAAACAGATTTAAGAATTTACCACGACAATCTTATGAAACCCTATGTGGCATAACACTTGATCATAATAGTAAAGACTCGCAAAACAGATTTATCATCACAATCTTATGAAACCCTGTGTGGCATAACACTCGATTAAAATGATAAAAGATTCACAAAACAGATTTATCTAAACTAAGAGAAGTATTTACCATGACAATCTTATGGAACCCTATGTGGCATAACACTTGATCATAACAGTAAAGACTTCACAAAACAGATTTATCATCACAATCTCACGAAACCCTATGTGGCATAACGCTTGATCAATAATGATAAAAGATTCACAAGACAGATTTATCTAAACTATGGAAAGAATTCACTATCACAATCGCATGAAACCCTATGTGGCATAACAATTAACTGTAATAGCAAAGACGCATGAACAAATACCAAAAGAGCAATATTGAGGGCAAGGTAGGCGCAGCATATATTTCTCTCTCAAGCAAAAGTTAATTACAAATGAGCAAAACTCTTATTTATATACATCAAGGTGTAGGGAACCCTAAAATCACCTTGTGTTAATCTGATCTATAAATGCATGCAAGATTAATTATTAAACCCTAATGAAGTAAACTATCGCAGTTATTGGAAAACTACCATCGTTAACCGATACAAATAACCTAAATGGACCATGTGCAAGCATGCACGTCCTTATTTAAAGCAAAGTTAATCGCCACTACCTTCAGTTAACTGGAAACCCTAACCCTAACTCTGTGATGATAATTCCAAGGATGAGATAAGCATGTGTTAAGTCAGCAAGTAAACTCAAGACTGAAAGTCGAGTTAACTGCTGCTCAGGACTCAACCCTTGAAATTAACTGCAGGTTCCAATTGGCAGATCACTCCATGTCAACTCGGTCTAACACTTCGACCAAGAACTCATCGATCTCTCTGTCATCTGGCACTTTGATGCTGCTCAAAACAACAGTTTGTTTCTTCAGTTCTCTGCCACTTTCTGTGATCGTGTGCGTGCCATCTTTACATTCTTCAGTCGCCTTTCTGAAACTGGCTGCAATCACTGAAATATTCTCTAATTTAGGCCCCATAGGTTCACCTTCAAGGCTGTCACGAATCAGCTTCTCGAACTCTGCTTGCACTTTCTCCAACTCAACGTACATGCCATCTTCAAGAAGATAATGACACGGAATCTGAACAACGAAACCGCTGACAAGTGCAAGTACTCCAACCACATCATCCTTGAGTGAAAACAACCTAGTAGAGATCTTCTCACATATTTCTGTCTTGAGAAGGTGCTGCTCTCTCCAAGTAAAAACTTTCTCTTGATCTTCGACCATCTCCAAGGCATCGCATGCAACTGACAACTGAGATACTAGAACACGATCCTTTGCTAAACTTTCTGCAACTGCAATCTCAAGTGACTGAACACCCTGACGAAGCTTATGTGCATCACTTCTCAACTGATACATATCTGCAAGAAGACACCGACCAGCAGCAACTAAACTATCAATCCAGTTGTCCAAAAGTCTGCCATGACTGACTAACTGATCCAATTTTCGTTGTTCTGCAGGTGTACTCTGAGGAAGAACAGGTGCTCTATTCGGATTTCTATGAACAAGATCAGAAATGTACTGACGAAGTTGACTATTTTCAGCCTTGAGTAAGGCCTTATCTTCTCCATCCTTCGTGATTCTCTCTTCAAGATTATTAGTGACGATCTTAAGAAGAGTTACATCTGTCTCTCTAGTGGTCCTGCCAAGATTTGCTTTAGTGAATGTAAAGTCACTAACTTCGACTTCATCTAAGCTTTTACCCTCTGGAGGAACGGCAACTTCGATAACAATCTCTGATTCTGGAGTCTTTTCGATATGTACTTGTTTCTTGATCTTCTTGTTTGACCTTCTCTGATAAGGCTCACCAAATTCAGATAAATCAAGGTTGTATGATGGTTCACGCCTCTGTCTTCCCAAAGACTTCTCGAGCCAACAAGATTGGACAATATTCTCAATTCGCGGAGAGACTGTCCCTGATGTATCAACCTGTGGTGGTTCAGGTGTCTCCGATCCTGCTTGAATTGGTGTCTCAGGCTCAGAATCTATGTCAATAGGTTGTATGTGAGGCGAACTAGGAGGTGAAACGTGAGGCTCAGCCTGAATAACTGTCTCCACTGGAACCTCAGGAACATTCTCAATTTGTTTCTGCTTCCTCTTACCAGTAGCTCTTTTCCCCGTGTTTCCACTGAGTCTAACCCCTTCAAGAGGTATTATAATGGCCTTGACTCTGGGTTTTGCTCTAGAAGTAGAAGGCAACGAAGAGAAATCCTTTGGCGGCTCTGCTACAGGAACTGACTTTCGCGTCCGTTTGCTTTCCAAGAACAACTTACTAGTCTTGATAACTGATCTGGAAACCTCTTCAATAGAAGTATTCTCCTTAGCATACCAATCAGGTGAGCGAAGTGGCTGCCGAGCAACTTGATCTTTAACATATGAATTGAGAAGAACTTCTCCATCATCATCCGATAGACCATCAACATCTTCTGATAAGAAATCAGAGAGTTGACCGATAGTGAGTCTACAATAGTGACGACGACGAACCTCGAATTCATCTTCACAATTAGCCCAGAAATCCTCAAGTGCTGGCGTATGTGCAATCCCTCACTCTAACCGATTTGCATAATGATCGAGAGGATCATAGGAACGCCTTTCAATATAAGGCTTGAGTTTGAACCTTTCTATCTCGGTAGACATAAACCTGGCATCTGTTGCTGCATTGCATGTGAAAATTCCCAATGTGAATGGAAAATTAGTCGCAGTCTTATGACGACTACAAAGAAAGAAATGGACATGCTGCATCTGTCTGAGAAACTCCATGAAAATGAGCTTATCTGAAAGGTATCTCGGTAACATCAGGGGCTCTCCAACATATCCATAAACCCGGATGTATGTAAAAGTAGGAAACTGGATAAACCAATCAGCCCAAGTCTCCATCGCTGATTTGGCCTCGGCAGAAATACGAATATGCATCTCGTTGTCAAGATCTCTCACGGTTCTCATGGAAAAGTGATCATTCACTGCTCGGAAGTCCTGTTCAGATTGAGAGAACTCCAACTGAGGATAATACTCATGAACATGCTGAACACTGAGAGTGCCATTAGTTTTTAGAAGCCTGTAGCTACCTTGAAATGCAACCAAGTAGACCAAGTATGATATCATATGAAACTCGTGATACTTGAGAAAGTTAGTAATTTGCTGATGTAAGCAATCACTAATCAACATAGCCCAGTCAAAACGCTCTGTACCATCAAGAATTCTGGTAATCAAGTAAAACATCCATGAACGGAAAGTGCTAGCATCTGATTGACCGGTAACTCGGTTGAGTAAAGTTATCAAAACAGCAACTTCCTCTTTGAATTCGCCATGACCAACCTTCTTAGGCATATTAGTTTTCTGAACTGTCAACCATTTCTGAGCAACTTTTCTCTGTGAACGTTGTTGATCAGCATCCCATATCTTCTCACAAGCTTCAAGAACCACAGTAAAGTTATCTGAACGAGGAGGAATAGCAAAACATTTTTCTATGTCCCTTCGGTTTGAGACTGCAAACAACTCTTCCATCTACTGATCTGATCTGTCGTGAAGACGAGTCATAATGCTTGATGCAAGCAAGAACGAACTCAAGATCGAAGATAGAAATAGGAATGGATGCCGCTGCCAGCAATCCGGAACGCTCAAGATTCCTCAACGAATTGCTGCTAACACCTTCCAGACTACTCAGATTGACCACTGGATAAACATGATTCAGGTCAGTATCTGAAGTCTTGATGAAATTATGTGCAAGAGCCGATTTCACCTTGTAATGAATGAGATTGAACTGCATTTTGAAAATGATGACTTTTGATTGTAAAGTCGAATATACTTGAAGAACTTTCTGAAAACCTCTGGACAAAGCTAAAAATAGCCTCTGACGAAAGAAATTTTCGAAGTTTTTCTGGAACATGGGTTTTATGCACAACTGAATTCTGAACAAACCCAGATAGCTGAATTCTTGAAAAAATGTGTTTCAAGCCCACATGCAAAGAAATTCTCGGAAAAAAGCACAGAGCTTCAAAATGAAGGCTACGGGGCAATTTTCTCGAAAAAATCTAAGACGTGGGTTTGGTTGCAAATGCTGAAATATGCGAACCCAAATGATCAGATTCTGAATATGTGTTGAATTTCTTTGACATGCGAAGAAAGTACCTAAGGTGAGAAATAGAAGAAATAAGACAGAAGATAGAAAGTTTTGCTTGTCTGCTTCTGAAAAATCTGCCAATCTCCTCTTTGAAACTTGATAAAACCTGCATGCAAAGTGAAAATAAAGTCTAGAATTGCCTTCCTCTGAACAATCTGAACTCGTTGCTTCAAAGAACGTTGAATTTGGACACCTGTAGCACCTTTAGCTTGCTGGTCGCTCAAGAAGAATATGAACTTCAGAGCAAAAGATGATGAAATAATGGACGCCATGGCTGAAATATATAGATTTTCATCTTTGAAAATTCGCACTAGGCAAGGAAACCATGAAAAGTGCGCTTGGCTTCTAATTGGACCTCATCTCAGTTAACTGAAACTCAGATATGCTAAATAAGACGCCATGCATTAGGGTTTGCCTTTCAAGACTTCAGTTAACAACTTCATGCGGCTTTGACTTCAGTTAGCAATCTTCATTGAATTCGCCATCTTCACACTTGCTTTGGATTCACAAATTTGAACTTGAGGCAACCCTTTTGATAACTAAAGTTAGCAACCTTGATTGAGATGAGAAATTCGCCATATATCATGCAATAAAAATTCTAAAAATAGCGACCCTTTTCAATCTTCAGTTGGCCTTCAAGAAGTGCGCCAACTTCACACTTATGCTTCAATTTAATTCTAAAAATAACAACCCTTTTGGAACTTAAGTTGTCATTCTTTACAAAGGGCGTAGCTTCACTAATTATGCTTCATCATAAAAATATCTAAACATGACGACCCTTTTCAGAACTGAAGATAACAACTTCATGCGCCATACTTCACCAATTCATGCGTCATCACTAAAACCTAAATATGGCGACCCTTTTCATAAGTTCAGTTAACACTTAAATACGCCATACTTCACCAATTGCTTCACAATTGCAGCCAAATTCGCCATGCATGTGGACTCCAGTTGACATTCAAGAATAATCTTCAGTTAAGTGAACATGCAATCAAGTTAACTCAACATGCAAGATAGTTAACTGAACATGCAAACTAGTTAACTCGACATGCCAACTGAAAGATCACTCAACATGCCAATATATGAACTGAAGATGACAACCCAGAAAACGTTTAGTCTAACTGCAGTCAGAACTCCAGTTAAGGCGTCCATTCAACTCTCTTTCGAAAATCCAACTTTGACCTCTTAAGGCGAATTCCAGACTTAGCCAAATTTCATGAAAATTTAAGCTAAAACCCCTGCCGGGACCTCTGTTCACCCTCTGACACTGGTTGACTGACTTCTCCGATTGACTGGCTGACAGGTGCATCGCAGAGCTAAGTAAGAACTGATCAAAAGATATCTTGAGACTACACGTCATAAAACTGACATCTGAAGGCTCAAAAATCCAAGCGCCTTTTTCAAAAGGTACGCTTTTTACCAGACTTAGTCAAATTTTGACTTCTGCATTTCGTACGAAGGGAAAAATAACTCCTTCATAACTTCTGATTTACCAACTTTCAGGACTGGATCTCAGGTTCACTGCGAAGCTAACTTCATTCTGCACAACAGCTGCAAAGGGACATTTCCCAAGAAAACATCATCTGAGGGGTGAAAAACAAGGGCGCCTTTTTCAAAAGTTGCTCTTTTCACTCCAGACTTAGCCATTTCTGGAAACGACAAAAATAATATAAAAACCTTGACTGCAAGCTGCTAAGGCATCTCACGATCTGGCCGGAAGCGGAGTAGCGGAGAAATTTGTGACGTAACACGGACACATTGAATATACGATATCATCAAAACAAAAAGCATTAAAAAGCTTGAAAACAGGCGCTTCTCAAAATGTGCTCTTGCTTTTATAATGAATGTTGGCGCATAACAATAAAGATAAAATCATATACGAAAGTTAGAGGCCGAACTAACAATTGCATTAGCAATAACTACTTTTATCTTGGTGAGCACCTTTCATCGATCCACACAATGTAGGCGTCTTTCCATCATTTAAAATCTCTTTAAATCCGGCTAAAGAAATCAGGTACAAATCTTCGGATAAAGTTAACTTTACCGAAAAAGGAATGCACCTGCATTTTGCTTGTAGGGAGAGATAGGTTTCTGATTGAATCCACCCGATTCGGATCTATTCTGGTACCTTCTTTGGAAACGATATGACCAAGTAACTTGCCTTCCGTCACCGCAAAGATTGTCTTCTTTGGATTCAAAGATATTTTATGATACCTACATCTCTCGAACACTTTCACAAGGTGTGAAAAGTGATCACTCCGTTTATCTGAAAAAACGGTTAAGTCATCAAGATAGACGACTATGATCTTATTCCTAAGATCCCCAAACGCTAAATCCATGGCTCTCTGAAAAGTAGCACCGGCGTTGATAAGGCCGAAAGGCATCCTCTCATAAGCAAACGTTCCCCACGGCGTGGTGAAATCTGTCTTGATCTGATCCTCCTCAGCCACTGCAATCTGATTATAACCAGAAAAACCATCAAGAAGTGATAGCATTTCCGATCCGGTAACTGTCTGCAATGTATGCTCCATGATCGGTAAGGGATAGTTGTCCTTTAAGGACGATTGATTCAAGTTCCTGAAATCAACGCAAATTCTGATTTCTCCATTCTTTTTGCGCACAGGAACAATATTTGACACCCAGGTGGAATGATGAATAGGAAAAATTATTCTGGAGTCCACCATCTTCTGAATTTCCGCGTAGATAGTATCTTGAATTCGCGGATTATAATGTCTTTGTTTCTGCCTGAAAGGCTTCACTTCAGACTTCAGTGGAATTGTGTGAGACAATTCAATGGGTGTGAAGACCTTTAAATCTTCATATGACCAGGCAAAAACATCCTTGTACTTGCTTGAACAAGGCGATAAACCTCTCAGTTTCTTCAGAAGTACAACATTTGCCTAAATTCACAAGCCGAGGCTTGTCTTCAGTACCTATGTTGACTTGACTATATTCTGATGAAGTATTCACCCCTGACCTCTTCTGATCTTGGATGTAACGATCATGCCTGTCAAAAATATCCTCTAAGGATACAAAACCTTTAGGAATCTGATTTCCTTTCAACTGTATGATTCCAGATTCTATAACCTCAGATTCTTCAGTAATTGACTCTTTGTGAGGAGTTAAACTCCCTTCAAAGAACAATTCTTTGTAGTTGTCTCCCATGACGAGAAATTCTTTGATATCTTCATCATCACTGAAGACTTGCCAGTTGTCTGAATTATCAGGAACAACTGGTCTATAAATAAGCTCAATAGCAAATGAATTCTGACGAAAGTCAGAGTTAGGCATAAAAAGAGCGGCTGAAACTGCAAGCGCATCAGCTTTGCTATTGTTCATTCTTGAAATGTATTTGATATTAAATGCATCGAACCATTCGATTGCATTCCATACTCTCTGCCTATAGTTTTGGAGACGATTCTTTCTCACTTGAAATTGATCTCTGACCTGCTTTACGATCAGCTCTGCATCTCCTTCAACTTGAAGCAGCTTGATTCCCATATCCTTTGCGTTTTTGAGACCTAACAAAAGCGCCTCATATTCTGCAGTATTATTAGTGCAATCAAATTGCAACCTATATGCAAAAAAGTTCTCATGACGCCGGGAGTAATAGCTATCTGCTCTGAACTGAAATTCGAACAATGCCATCAATACACATAAGTCACATCTGATTCTTCGTTTAAGTAATTACATAGGTACAATTCCGACAATCATACTTCCAGTTTTCTAGCATATGTACTGGACGTGTCTTGTTGCTGAGCATGTGGGTGGGACTACCCTTTATATACTTTGAGTTTTGGTTTAGGCTCCTAATTGAAGTACCTTTTTTTCAATAGATTATAATTTGACCAATCCATTGTATTTCTCCTCAGATCCTTACAAAACTTCTACTAAGTAACATCCCGTAACTGGTAGGAATATCAGCTACTAGGATGGTCATCATGATCTTTTTCTCTGGACATGACGCTAGCCTCACTTGCGCATCTTTGAGTTGACCGACTAACGGCACCCGTTTGGACTCAAGTGAATAACACTTTTCCTGAGTCAGGTGCACGGTCAACGCATTCATCTGTAACATTTGTAGAAGGCTCCCTTTGCTCAATTCTTGCAATTATAAACGAAACCTCTATGTATAAAGATATATACAGCAGCCTCAGCTATAACCTGCGAGGCCAAGTTGTAGCAATATATTTGACGACATTCTTCTTCTTAAAACGTTCAGGTCCTATCCAATTATACCGGATGATCTTGTAATACTCCGGTGAATACTCACGCCGTCTTCATGAAGGCGATGTCTGAAATTTCGAAGCGTATCTAATTCTTGTAAGATATTTCTCTTGTGAATGTTTTTGATTGATGACTTCTTCTTTAGCACTATTAAAATTCCTTTTCTCTTCCTCATACATGCTTTAAAATCTTGGTACGTGTGAACACGGGTGGTGAAATATTCTAGTGATTGTTGCAGAGAAAGCGGCGGGATTCTTCTTCTTCATTAGCGGGTTCTCGATCAAGCCTCCGTTCTTGGTCATACATCAAACTTCGTCATTTGTGAAGAGGCAGCGTTTAGTGGAAGGTATGGAAATGCGAACTAGGAGGCCGGAATCAGCATATCCCATGGTGATTCATTCTTTGATTTTCGGACAAGTAGCCGGTGTACTCTGCTAAATCAATGGAATATGCAAAAGGCGCGTATGCAGTATTTTGTCTCGGTTTAATCATACGGAAACGACTTGAAATTGTTATACATTGAGAGAATTGTTCCTTCTCGGCTGATATGCTGGTTGTGATTGAAAAGGTGGTGTGGGCAAGGCTGGTTGCCCTTGAGGTGGTGACTGCCGCTTTAGTATCGTCACCTCATTTGCTACCTTCTGTAGCAATGGATCGGCTGACGCTTGCACGAGCGGCCTGATTGAATCATCTTTCATCTTGCCGGTTGTAATCATGTTATCTTCAAGCTTGATCGCTTCCTCCTGAAGGTGTTGTAGATCATCTTCTTCGCTTATCTTCAGGAAAAAGGCAATTTCTGACGGCAATGCGTTGATGAAAGAACTCATCAAAATCTCATCAGATGGATTCAAAGTGTGAGAAAGACGTGTAACAAGGCGATTACACCTTGCCACGAATTCTCTCATCGGTTCATGCTTCTCCATCTTCGAATTTGAGAGTTGTGCAAATAATCTGTGATTGTCTTCGGCAGGCTTGAATCTTGCCAAAAACTTCTCGCTCATGACAGCCCAACTTGTAATAATTCCTGGTTCAAGATTGTTGAACCAATCTGCTGCGTTGTTCTCAAGAGTCTCCACGAAAAGACGAACGGCGATGTCCTCATGCGCAACATGCAAAACGGAACAAGCCGCCGTGAATGCTGATAAATGTTCATCTGGATGTTTTGAACCATCGCCATGAAATCTCGGGGAAAACTTGCGTGATCCCTTGGGCAATTCATGATGTCCTGGTAAAGCCAACGGTCCAATATTGTCGCCCCAAGGCAAGGGGGTTGGACGTCTTGCGTTTCTTCCATTACGACCGTTGTGATCATCACCATTATTGTTGTTAATAATACGATCACCCATCTCTGCAATTGGAGTGGGAGATTCTTCTTCAAAAATTTATGATTCAGTAAACTGATCAGGAGCTTCTTCAAAAACAGGATCTGGCTAGATAGGAGGATTTCCTCTCCTTCTTCTAATGTAAACTCGGTACGCCAGGATGCTTAATTCCACGCGGGAGGTGGCAACACTGGTCTACCTGCTGCAAGATCTGCTTTTTCTTCTTCTTTATCCAGAGTAGTAGCCGCGTTTCTCCACTGAGCGGTAGATGTATGATTTTCAAAAATAAAAGTGCGCAAGCTACTGATAATATCTGACTGTTCTGCTTCGATGAATACTAAATTCGGCTGAATAACAGGCGGACTTAGTGCTGGTTGTTGAACTGGAGCAGTAGGACGCCAGATAGTCATATCCGTGACATGAAGTTTTCAAGGCCTCGTGCCCCACAGTGGGCGCCAGAAAAACTGTTGGCGTAACAACTAACACCTCTGGAGTAAGAGTTGCTACGAACAGCCTATGTACACTACGCAATGAGTGCTCTTCAAATTAGGAGGGGAAGCTCCCTCGTTGTGCTTTACAAAAATACCTGCAAAGGGAAATAAATTAAACTAATTCCTGTCTTTTTGTTTCAGTTGTAGAGGTACAAAACTTCCAAAGAAAAACTATGTCGTTGCAGCTGGATTTTCTCTGGTTTGCGAGATCTACTAACACAACAATTCTATCCGGTTCCTCAAGAAAACAAAGCATGAGGAAAAGCGGAACGAGTTTTGACTATCGGGGCGATAAGCGAGTTTAGATTCTCTACTTGAGGGCAAGGTGGCACAACTATCATCCTCTAAACAAGCTTATTGGGCACAAAACAGATTTAAGAATTTACTATGACAATCTTATGAAACCCTATGTGGCATAACACTTGATCATAATAGTAAAGACTCACATAACAGTTTTATCATCACAATCTCACGAAACCCTATGTGGCATAACACTTGATCGTAATGATAAAAGTCTCACAAAACAGATTTATCTAAACTATGGGAGGAATTTACCACGCCAATCTTATGAAACCCTATGTGGCATAACACTTGATCAAAGTAGTAAAGACTTCACAAAACAATTTTCTCTTCACAATCTCACGAAACCCTATGTGGCATAACACTTGATTGAAATAATAAAAGATTTCACAAGACAGATTTATCACCGTAACTTCTCGAAACCCTATGTGGCATAACGATTGATCACAATGGTAAAGATGTTCAAACAGATTTATCTAAACTATGGAAAGAATCCACCATTACAATCTCTTGAAACCCTATGTGGCATAACAATTAATCGTAATAGCGAAGACACATGAACAAATACCAAAAGAGCAATATTGAGGGCAAGGTAAGTGACGCCCATATTTCTCTCTTTCGAGCCAAAAAGTTGTTTACAAATGAGCAAAGCTCTTGTTTATATACATCAAGGTGTAGGAACCTAAAATCACCTTGAGTCATCTCGATTCTTGCAATGCACGTACAAGTTTTGCTGCTAAGCCCTAATGAAGTAAAACTATACGAGTTAGCAAAACATCTAATCTAAAAAATGGACAATTAATATGAGCATGCAAGTCCCTTATTGAAAGCACAATTAGCGGCCCCAGAGGAACTACTCATCGATTCGCGTAAAACCCTAAAAGAACTCCAAGTAAATAAGGCAGATCTCAGAATAGATATGCATGTGATGACAACATCGAGTTAACTTGAAAGGGTAACACCAAGTTCAACTCGTGTGTGTAATGTCTATCCTGAGAGGTGAGAACTGAAGTTTACTATGTGTGATCTCGAGCAATCAATCCCTCAACGAGATTGTTGACTGTATCACTATCTGGAGCTATGAGACTCTGACGAAGAATACTATGTCGATGCAGCATGTCCTCACCAGCTGTAATCTGAGACTGAAGTTCCCCTCTGCTCCTCGTTGCCTCATCGAATAATGTTGACATGACTGTAAGTTGAGTAACCTTACAGCCAACGGTCTCCCCACTGAAAATGGTATGAATGAGTGCCTGGAGCTCTAACTGAACGTCGGTAAGCTCAACGTAGGCACCACCCTCGATCTGGTAACGACACGGTAAACGAGAAACTAGAGTCCTCACAAACCGGAGTGCACTAGTGACGTGCTCTCTACTCTCAGCCAACTCTGATGCTAAAGTGTCCTCTATCTTTACCTTGAAAACCAACTGTGTTTTCCAAGAGTAGATAGCTTCTCTGTCCTCTGCATTTGTGACTGCATCATATGCCACACTCAGGTGAGCAATCATAATCTCATCTCTGGGTTTGTTAATTGCCATATCCCGTTCCTCATCCTGAAGACGAATACGGAGCTCTCGTGCATTATACCGCAATTGATATAACTCTGTAAGCATAGTACGACCTCTAGCAACGAACTCTTCCTCCCATTCCTCCAAACGCTTGCCATATGTAACTAAGTGATTGAGCTGACTTTGCTTTGCTGGAGGCTCAAGCATCGGTGGGAGTGTGTTAATGGCATCAGGTCTATGAACAAGGCTAGAAATGTACTGACGAAGCTGTCTGATTTCAGCCTTGAGGGCTGCCTTATCCTCTCCGTCCTTCAGCATTCTATCCCTGGCACTGTCTGTAGCAACCTGTAGGAGATCAACTTGAGTCTGGCGTGTGCTACGACCAAGGTTAACTGTGATAACCTCAAAATCCTGAGATTCTAACTCAGCCAAGCTCTTTCCCTGTGGAGGTACAGCAGTCTCAATGACAATCTCCATGTCAGTGTTTCTCTCTACGTGAACCATATTCTTAACCCTCTTGTCTGGCGCATCCTGGTAAATGTCATCAAAATCTGAATGATTGAGAACATAAGATGGCTGCCTCCTCTTCCTTCCTAGCTGAGCTTCGATCCAAGACTGATCTCGGCTAATGCTACTAGAAGGAGTGCAGCCACTAGCGGCGGTGGCGAGTGAGCGTGTAGAGGCCCTCGCTGCGAGGTGGAGAGTCTAAATCCAGTGTGTGAATTGGGGCCAGTGACGGCTGAAACTAGTGTGGCAGGAACTTGAGAAATTTGAACCTCGAATGTCTTGGTGAGACTCTGAGTAGCCTCAGGCTGGCTCACATGTGTAACAATGGAAAGCGCCTTGCCCTTTGAATTGTTTGGCGCTTGTACTTTCTTAGGAGGATTACTCCTCTTATTTTGTTTAGGTTTTGACGAGGAAGGTAGCGAAGGATTTACCACTACTGGCGGTTCTGCTCTGGGTACACCTACCCTCCTTGTCTTCTACATCTTTGTCGAAATTAAAAGTATATATAACTCTATGACCTCTCTCCTTGACCCGTTCTGCGTATTCCTTAGCATTACCAATCAGCTGCTTAGCAGTTGTGTATAAAACCTGCTCTACGAAAAGCGGGAAAGAACTTCTCCCTCATCATTTGATAAACCTCATCTCGGCAAGAAAACAAAAAATGTCATGAGAGAGAAAGCGGTGTACGTCTACTTGAACTAAAGTCATCTATAGTTGATAATCCTCCATAGAAGGCTCATGATATATACCTCCAGCAAGGCGAGTTGTGTAATGACCCGAAAGATCATAGGCACGTGATTCAACAAGATACTTAAGATGATATTTCTCAAGCTCTTGCCCTGCAATCTTGGCATCAATTGCCGACTTGCACCAATACATTCCAAACTGAAAAGGAAAGTTGAGAGATGGTCTATGCCTGCGGCGTAGAAGACGATGAACATCATGCATCTGTCTCAGGAACTCGAAAGATTGTCTTATCCGAGAAGGATAGCGTGGAAGCTTGTCATTTGGATTTCACCAGCAAAACGTATCACTCGGATGTAGAGTGTATGTTAGGGTGAATAACCAATCTGCCCATCCATCCATCGCTGCCCTAGCTGCCGAGATCTGGACGTGCAACTCGGTCCAAATTCCTCCTTGTATAAAGTGGAAAAGCCTCGTGAACACGCTTGAAATGGCGTTTAGCTCTAGTGAACTCAAGCTGATCATAATACTGATAGACCTTCTGAACACTGAGAATGCCCACGGTGTTTAGTCCTCGGAACTGACCCTGATAAGTGATCAAGTACACGAGATATGAACACATATGAAACTCATGAGCAACTAAGCCCAGGTGATACACTGTGGAGAATATACGATGAAAGGATGCCCGATCCTTAATGCTCTGCCCGAAATGATCGTGTGTGTAATACATCAAAATGGAAAAGCATTGCATGTGCTTAACACGAGACACGATTAAAGTGTGATTAGAATCGTACTCATCCTTACTCACCACGACCCACATTGTTTGACAATCTGTTCTTCGCTTGTTTTAACCATCTTTTTGCCATCTTATTCTGACACTTGTCCACATCAGCATTGAATGCCTGCTCGCACTGCTCCATGGAAATAACTAGACTGTTAGGATGTTGAGGTATGCCAAAACTCCTTTCAATGTCCAAGGTTTAAGGCGCAAATAGTCCAGATTGCGTCAGGTAGCGGCTATCTCACAGTGGTAAGTTGTAATGCTAATGCAAATATTCTGCAATTCA
Organism: Sequoia sempervirens; assembly: GCA_007258455.2. Classification (NCBI taxonomy): domain Eukaryota; kingdom Viridiplantae; phylum Streptophyta; class Pinopsida; order Cupressales; family Cupressaceae; genus Sequoia; species Sequoia sempervirens. The sequence continues at coordinate 49,497 of VDFB02271915.1, forward strand.
ATACGATGAAGCCGGAGATAGGTATGGGCGACACTCTAATAAACTAAATGCTCAATATTTTGAATGATTGAACTTGATTTTAGCGGGATCTAAAAAGCATACGGCAGCAACACTTTGTGGTCTGTCTGACCAACTGAGAAGAGTCATGAGTAAATTTGTTTTGGTCTACATCATTCAGTGAGTGTTGCGTGCAAAAAAAATTGGCTTGTTATTTGTGAACTTGGTGTGTTACGACAAGATTTGAGCTAAAAATAGCTACGAGAGTTAAAATAGCCTTTGAAGAAAATTATTTTCAGCGAAAAATCTGAAATATGGGTTTTGTCCAGAAAAGGATTCTAAGACAACCCAGAATGTCAGTTTTGCGAAAATTCAACTTCTACTTGATTGTACAAAGACTTTTCACCTTAGAAAATTATTAACTCAAGAACGAACGTTCTGAAGCTAAAAATTCGTGAAAAATCAAACGCACTAATTTAACTCGAGGAAATTATATGAGAATGATCCAGATACTGAGACTTGTAGAATTCGCCAATTTCAAGAACATGCAATTTGTAATTTGTGAGAAATCTGAGATTTGAAGGATGAAAAAGACGTTTTTGTATTGCTCTTTTTCTATGAAAATCGCCTTAGATTTCTTCAGATTGCTGACAATTGTGAATTTTATCCTGCAAAAAGATTTGTTAAATAAAATCGCCTTGGGAATTTGATGAAGATTTTGCCTTTGAACTGGAAGAATTCGCCTTGTAGTGAAAACCACGAATTTTCCTCTCTTGAAATTTGCGCCTTTTGTTATGAAGAAATTCAAATTTCTCTTTTGAAATTATCTTGAGAAAATACGAATTTACAATGAAATTTGAGAGTGCGCCTTTGATTCCTGAAGAATTTGTGAATTTATTTGAGGAAAACGCGTTTGAATATGAAGAAATACGAATTCCTTTGGAGAATTGATATAGAAAACGCTTTGGATCTTGAAATATGCGTTTGAGAACTCTGAAGAACTTGCGAATTTTTGTTAATATGAACTCCCTTAAAGGTGCGCACCTTCTCTTCTTGAAGAAATACGAATTACTTTGAAGTTACTTTGAAAATTGATAAACTTCGATTTCCCCTTTGAAAATATGAACTTGCTTTGAAAAATACGAACTTCACTTAAGATTGAATTTGCTCTTAATGAAATCGAATTTCCTTTGAAAGCTGTGTGAATAATAATGAAGATGACGCCATGTTTAAATAAGAAGAAATTCTCACTAATTTGACAACTGCAAGAATTCAAAACCCTGACAAGAATAGAAATCCTCTGATTGGTTGCCTTTCAGTTCCACTGGCACTGACTGGAAGTTCGAATTTGAATAAATAATAAAATATTTATTATCATGCAATTAGCATAGGCGCCAAAAATAGAAAATCGCCATTTTAATGCTAAAATTACAAAATAAATATTAAATATTTTGAACTTCAGTTGACAATCCGGAATGAAGCTTTGAGATTCATCGTGAGACTTCAACGATTCCGAAAAGTCATCTCTTGAGCATATAGGCGTCCATTTGCTCAAGATACTTCACTTTTTATTAACTCCCTATTTTATAGCTGACAACACTGTCACGACTGGCCAACTTCGACACTGATTTCCGAATGACCGGGTGATGCTGAGACTGATCTGAAGAATTCATCGGAAAGCCTACTGAACAAGGAAGAAATGTCTGCTGGGAGACACTACTGCAAAATCCATCGTTTAACCCCTTGAAAAATTAGGCGCCCCTGATTAAATTGCTTTTACGGGTTCCAGACTTAGCCATTTCTCAAACTGCCATCTGACACTTCGAACGGCTGCTGACGTTGAATGGTGCACCCTGCTGACAAGAAACGAAGCTCACTGCATGCTTGGAGACATTTTGCATCCAACGACTGTACACACGACACCTGAAAGCTGTGTTAAGGGCCTCGAAAGTAAAAGCGCCCCTGGCTCTAAGTTGCACTGATGTCATTTTTATGAAAGATGAACTTTCATCCAAGTACCCTACTTTGACCTCTGATATCTGGAGCTGGGATAACCCGATTCGAGCATTATCTGTTTTAACGGACAGCCAGAAAGGCCCACAAGAGAAGTCTCTGGAGGGGACGAAGCAAGAAAACTGCTTCTAAGACCTCAAAAATCCCAGTGCATATTTTATTTAAAATTACCGCTCCAGACTTGGCCATTTTCCGGATATCTTCACTTTGCAATATTACACTAAAGACCTCGCACGTACGAGCGTTTGCCAAATCCCGAAGGCTGACGGCTAGGCTCGTTGGATAGATAAAATGATTACGCTCAATAGCCGTGAAGACTTTGAACGTGAACGAGCTCATCTGACAGGCCTAAAGGCTAGGCGCCTCTAGACTGTGGAAATACACTGAAAATCTTTTGTTGGTCCACCCGTGAAATTACGTGCTTGGTAGAATCTCCGCCACGATCACCTGGAACGTTGGATCGACAGGCAGGATGGTGCATCACGGAGCTGGGCTAGAGTATTACTGATGTTAGGAAGACTCTGTCTACAAATTTTGGCATCTGAAGGGTCCTTTAAACCAGCGCCCCTGGGCTGTACTTGCACTGGGAACAAATGGAGAAGCTCAGAAACGTGAAAACTCCATTTTAAGCTGATCTTCAGACGACTGCCACTGGAGTTCTGAAACTCGAATGACTGCGTTTGATATCTCATCGGATAAGCAGACTAGTTGAGAACAAATTGACTGTATTCGCCATCGAAAATGTTGAGATTTACCCCCTCTTTAAGATGAGCGCCCTCAGGTTAGAGGCGCGCTTTTGCCTGAAAAAGACAAATTTCTCACATCTGGAAATTTAGGGATTTCAATTTCTGTTGCTGTTTGCCAGAGCTGTGGATCTCGGAATACTTCGCTGGATAGCTCAACGGATAGCCAGACTGATTCAGAAGAGATTGACTATATGCTTAAACATTTTAAACAAGATCTTGATCTTCAACAAGCTGGGCGCCCTTGGGCTATACTTGCGCTTTTAGGCTTTTCCTTTGAAAAATCTTCATAAATTGATTATTGAAAACTCTGTTTCGATCATTGAAATCATCATGTGCAACTTGAAATGTCGTCGTGAGATATTCCTCCATCGTGAAAAACTCTATTCTGAGTCTCTGCTTTAGGTTCTGATCAATAAGACTGACTTTGACTGACAAAATATTGACAAAAATTCCATGCTTGATATTGCCCAAAACTATATTCTACAACATTTTAGCAAGGTTTAGAATTTTAAATGCAAAATGCCTTGATGAAGCAAAAAATTTGGTTTGGGTACAACAAGAAAGTCACCTAGTTGCTTCGGTTCATTGTCCTATGACTTCAAAGACACTTTGGTATGGTCAGAATTGTATTTTTGTATCATTTTGATACTTTTCGCAACTTCAGAAAATTATTGAGTTATTAAATAATTATTCACTTAAGTTGTCTAATGTTGAAAATATTAAAAAGACAACTTAGTGAAATAACTTATTAAAAAGGTGTTAAGTTGTGCTTCAACTTGAATGCCTAGGCATGGGAGTCTTTTTGTACTTCGGATTATTATTTATTTTTCAAAAAGGTCTTTGTGGAGGGAAAAATGGATTATTATTATTTTCCCTCCAAAAAAGTTATAAAAGGAGGCCGAGAGCTCATTTGAAAGGTTAGCCATGAAATTGTATTTGCTTCTACATAGGGAGAGAACTTGTGTTCTTCTCAAAATTTCTTGAGGACAAAAACCCTCCTAGCTAGTTAGAGTGATTTCATACAGGAATCACCTATGAGCTGCATAGTGAAGTTCCAGTTTTGGGTTGTAAGTATGGATGATTGATGTTGCAAGAGATTGATATTGTTGCTTAGTGTTTGTTCAGGAGTTTGGAGTGTTGATTTTGGGCAATTCTAGAGCTCCTATTGTAGGCCCTGGGCTGCACCTTTTGAAGCTGCAGTCATGATTAAATCTGCAGGGTTTATGTTGACAATCAATGATTTCCTCATGTTACCTTGCTGAGCCGTACAGTCTGATGAAGTGTGTGGAGATTAAGTAGGCCGTACCGTGTTGACCAGGTCGTACAAGCATGAAACAGGGGCGTGTAAGTCTCCAGGTGAAGCATTGTAGTTCTCTTCTGATTTTGGAGTGTTTTAATGGTGCCCAGCAGTCCTAACTTTGGTCCTATTACTTTGGTGTTGGCAATCCAAGTTTCTATGGGGTTTGAAATGATTTTTCTATGATCTGGTACTTGCTGCACCAGATGTATCAACAGCTAATTAACTCAGTTTGAGACCTATATCTGGTCTGGAATTTGTTTCAGAACTACAATATTCATTTTGGTGTGGGTAGATGCTGATTAGAGTTGTTTGGAGTGCTTATTTTTAATTGCTGTTATGTTTGGGAGTGGTTTTCCTTCTTTCTTGAGTGTTGCATCAGCTTACAGAGTGGTTGCAATGTGTTCCAGTTTGCATCAAACTTAGTTTATCAGAGTTTCCAGCAAAAATAAAGAGTTATCAGACCTGTAGCAGCGCTTAGATCTCCCTTACAAGGTATTTTTCAGTTGGGTTAGGATTAGACTGATTTATCTATATTATTTGGTTCACTTCTGGGATGTTACAGCAGTCATATTAATTATTAGCACTTTATATCAGCTTATATGAGCAATTATACTTCCATTTGATGTTTGTAATGCATGTGAGCTAACTTTGTAATGCCCTGGACGATAGTACCGCCAATGGTTTCTTCTTTGCACTTTGATAAATTTGCTCACCTCACTGAATATGTGGAAAATATTATATTTACTCACCCCTCTGAATAAGTGGAAGTGCTTTATTTGCTCACCCTACTGAATAAGTTGAGAGTGTTGAATCGTTACCCATTGAATAATTGGAAGCTTTGTAATTTCACTCCGCTGAATAAGTGTGAAGTGCTAGTTTTCATTGTACTGTGCACTCCGTTGAATAAGCGTGTAGTGTTCTCTTCTTTCAGTTGCATAGCACTCCACTGAAGAAGTGAGGTTGGCTGGCTTGCTGCCTAGTGCGTTTATTTTCAAGTTGTTGCATTCTAGTTAGTTGTGTGGCATGGAACACTGTATGCTCTCACCTTGCTCATCTCAAGAATTGGGTGATCATAAAGTGGAAAGGATATTGCATTGTAACTCATTTTCAGTTGGAGAAATTTTCAAAAAATTTAGGGGTGTTTATTAACAAGGCCATCCCAAATGTGTGCCCTTGAGGCTTGAACCAACTTTTTGTCTTGTGACAAAACTTTATGTTGGCTCTGCCATGCCAAGCATGTGCCAATAATCTCTTTGATGGATTTGAGATTTTAGGTAGAATTTCATGATGGTTTTGCCATGTCAAGTGTGTTGGTGTTTCAACTAGGCAAATGATTGCACTCGAAGGACATAGTCATTTTTCACTTCTTTGTTGTTGATGCCATTTGAAGCACAGATGCAAAATTTGCAAAAACTCACACCACTGGTAAGTTGAAATAGCTTGCAAGTTACTTGCAAAATAACTCGGCAGCAAGTTGTTGTGAAAACTTAGGAAAAAGATCACCAAAAACTCAGCACCAACACATGATTGGCATTTAAAAACTTGGCCAAATTTCGCCAAGTCTGTTCAGCCTGGAAAAGTGATAATTTTTCATCATTTTGGACTCTGTTTTCTTATAACTGAGGATTATATGGCTGATTTGGAGAGGGAGTTAGTGGATCGGCAAGTGGAAGTGGCAGCATAGGAGGAGGGAAATATGCTCCTATTGAGGCTGATATTGTTTATCAACAAGACACTGTTGTAGGACATTTACACAGCAACAGATTTTTTTAAGCTTTAGTCATAGAAGAAATTTATAGGTTTTGAACTTAGAAACTATAATTTGTAATTTTTTATAATTGAAATTTGAAGTTGATATGTATTGAACTCAGTTTTTGGTCTACGAGTGTATTGAACTCTAATTTTGATCCATATATGAAGGATAACAGTAATGTGCTCCTTCAATTCAGTAGCATGCATATTTTTGAAGAATGTTCTTACAAATTTATTTGTTTTTAATGTTTGAAAAATTTCCCAAGTTTTTCTGAGTTTTTGTGGAGTCCAAGTTTTTAATTTTTTTTTGGGTCAGCGAGTAATTGCTGTGTTTGATTTTTTCAACTATGGTTTGAAAGTTGAAACATCAAAGTTCTGACATTTTCCTACTGTTTTCTGACAAAAGTCGCATCTGCTGTTCTGAATCAAATTTTTTGGACTGACCAGATTTGTCTGACTCGGTCCAGAATTTTTACTCTTTTTTTTTTTATTCCAGATTTCCAATTTTTTCGACTCCGGAACAAATTAAAATTTTTGAACATGGTAACTATGCTGTGCATATGCACAAATATATAATTATATTTTTGCAGCTGCAAATTTTAAGAGTATGTAGTTATGATTTTCTGGCAGTAATCCTTTTTATTCCTCCAGGGATCATGACTTTGTTACATGTAGACCTAGACAGTATGCTAGCTTTGTAAGCACTTTTTGTTACATTTGTTTGAGCAATCTTTTGTGTTAAACAATTAGAATCCTACAAAATACTAATTGATTATCAGTGGATGTTAAGATATGCCCCCTTAGTATAATCATGAGATGTGGACCCCTTAGTACAATCCATTGAGATGTCTTTCTCAGAATGTTTTACAGTGCCGAAAGGGAGCCCAAAATGATATCCAACCATTAATTTACAGTTCTTATCATGAACGCCTAATGATTATCCACTTAAGACAAATTGTCAATAGTCTCCTTAGGTAAAGTCTTTGATACAAGCATGTGTTATTGGCATCTCACATTTTTTTTTCGAGATGTGTTTTGCATGCACTCCTTGAATGATACTTCTTTGCTAGGAAAGAATTCAGCAATTGTTTTCCAAGCAGTTAGTGATGATTTGTTGTTTTACACTCGAATTTTCTTCTTGTTTGGAATTTTATAAAATATGCATTTTTAATTTTTTTTTGTTCCTGACTTCATATATTTTTACAGTATCTTCTCTCAGGAAAGGTTAGAACGGATAACAGAGAGTATCAGTGAGTTGAGTTTTACATCAGAAGCCAATCACAAAGAAGAAATACGTGAATCTAATGGTGAATTTGGTCAAGAAGATCATATTAGAGAACCAATCATGCCTGAAGGGAAGGTGGCAAGTCAGGAACAGGTAAAAAGAACCAAGGCCATTGCAAATGTGGGATCTTATTATGATGCAAATTCTGGTTTTGATGGAAGTGAAAATACAGTTCTTATATATCCAAATGAACAAAAGGAGACTGAACAGGAAAATTTTGGGAATCAGGTTTTACAGCTCAAGGCCAAAGTGGAGGAGTCTGAGCAAATATGCAGTGAAGAGAAACAAGATCCTCAGGAAGAAATCCAAAATTCCAAATTAGGCCAAGGCAGTGTGAATAATGAAGCAGCCACCAAGATTATTCTTAATAGGAATGTTCGGCATGGATGCCGTGAGATTCAAGGTTCATCTAGTAGGTATGAGATCATCGACACATATTAACCTCACTGACTTAAATCACTTCCAAACTAAGAGATGAGATAATATGTAGTATACAATCAAATTTGACAACAGTAAGGATGCTACCTCATGTCATGTGAAAAGCATGATTCTTCTCCATGCTTTGCTTAAAATCTGGTTGTGACCATAGTTCCTGTCTTGATTTTATTTCTCTTGCAGAATAGATAATGCTGGTTTGCAAATTTACTGATCATTGCTAGTAATTGAAAATAATTACTTTTTTAATTTTATCATTGACATAATTTCTAATAATGAATACCATAAACATGTTTTTTGTAGTATTATAAATTTTTAAGATCATAATTTGTCCATGTCAAAATGCTTTTAAACTCCATCTTGAGTAGTTTATGATCAACCCATGACATGTTGCTAAAACTGTCAATTGTTCACAGTATTCAAATATTTACAAATAGTAGTTATGAGGAACATTTTAGAAGCTTGAGTTTGGATGATGAAGTGGATGAACAAGAGGCTTCTTCTTCAGGGAAAGCAGAAACTAATGCTTCTGATACTATCCTATCTTGGGCAAAGGTACTTGGGGCTTTCCTATGAGGGGACATTTGTCTTGATATTCTGGAGATCATAGATGCTGTTGACATACGTAGCAATCTTTGGCAATATCTCTCATAAATAACTTGAATCTTTTGCAGGCCAATAATCATCATTCTTTGCGGATTGTTTGTGAATACTACCAGCTACCACTTCCTACCCGAGGTTCATCCCTTGTTTTCCAACCATTGGAACACTTAGAGCCTTTGAAATTTCATAGGTTTGGAGATGCAGAGTTGAAAACTGCTGGAAGTTCTATCAGTCTAAGATCTTGCAGAACTAGCTTGGAGATTGCTGAGGTAAATCTGGTTGCTTTTCAAGACAATTGATTGAAGAAATCTCACTCTTCTTTTGATGCACAATGCTTGGTAGTGTAGACATATTCAGTTTCACATCTTTAAGATTTTAAATATTTTTTTATTAGCATAGGATAAATTCAAAAGACTTGACATGTTCAGTAATTTTGTCTGAAATTGAGTTTCAGGCTCAGGCCACACTTTTTGCAGAAGAGGAGGCTCAAGCTCTATCTGTTTGGACAGTAGCGACAATTTGTGGCGTCCTTCCGCTTGAAAGTGTGAGCTTTCCTTTCATGTAAATGATTCATAATACTAAAAGAGAGGAAATATTGAATCAAGTATGCTGCAAATAACCAGATATGCCAATCTAAACAAATAAAAATATTTTCCCTATATTGTCAATTTTATAGGCAAACAAGTTTATATTAGAGTCCAATTTAAACATGTTACCACAGTCAAAGCATCATAGAAATGATTTCTTATTTTCAAAATTCATATACTCAAAATCTTTTCAAACTTCCAAACATATTGATTTGATATGGAATACATAAGGATCTAATCTAAGGTGCAAAGGAGAATGAGTGAAGCCTTTAAACAAATTTTTTTGGTTAATATTTTGGCTTGCCATGGGGATGTATATACCTCTTTCTTTGTTCAATTTTATTTTCTGAGTTGAATGGAATTAGGAACTTTTACCAGGCTCTTTTGTTTGTTAGACTGCTATATATTACAAGCTTCTTAATCTTCTGCAAATATGCAGGTCCTGGCTATCTTCTCGGCAGCATTGTTGGAGAAACAAATAATTGTTGTCTGTTCAAACCTGGTGAGAAATTCAAAATAGTATTTATTGAATGTTTGTGCCATGCTAGAATGTGCTGGGTGCCATTGAATTCTTTAAGGGTTGCTTGCTTTTTTTGTTTCTTCTCTTTCAATATTATTTGTCTTCTTGGTAATGTAGTGGGGATTTAGAACAAGGTTTCCTCTTTGGATCTGTGTTTTCCAGTAATCAAACAGGAGACAGTGACCTATCCAAAATTATTTCTTCATGATGTAAGATTTTTTTATGTTCTAAGCTTGTCTTGGGACGCATCATGATTTGTGAATTGGGGTGTATTTAACTCCAAAAGTATGATCAAAGTTATTTTCTGGAGCTGGTAATTAGGAAGGTAGATTCTCCTTGGGATGTTTGGTGTTAGATATATGTGCTAAATATAAAACTGAGTGCCATCTTGAATCTTTTAAATGGTCTTCTGTTCTAGTCTGTTAATACTTTGACAAACTTCAAAACTTTATGATTAGGCATCAGACAGTCTTATTACTTGTTCAACAGTGACTTTTTTGTACTTGAAATTTGTAATGTATATGAATGATGAGTGACTGAATTCTTGAAATTACTTATCAATTTTTTGTTTAATGTTGTTTATCAGGGTGTGCTCTCAGCAGTGGTCCTGTCAGTGATACCTTTGATTCGACCTTTCCAGTGGCAAAGTCTTCTGCTGCCGGTGCGAAACCTACTCTTCATTATTGGGAACCATTATTACTTTGAGACCTTTGAATTTGGTAGGTCATTGTTTTGAAAGATTTTGATTAACATTATGCATACAGGGTAAACTAATATTATGAAGTGATTACTTGTAGATGGTTATATGAGTGTATAATGTTTACAGTTGCAAAGGGGTAGATTTTTCTGTTCTGAACTTATATGCTTCTCTCTATTTTGCATATTGAGCGTCTTCCAGATTCTGCCAAATAGTATGCTTGAATTCTTGGATGCTCCTGTGCCTTACATAGTAAGTATGAGCACCTTTTTCTTCCTTTTTAAAAACTTTGATGAAAAATCAAGATCACTTTTGTAACTGGAGATGTCTTTTTATTCTTGATGTGGTGAATTTTGTCTCATGCAGCTTTTTGTTTCCAGAGAAATATTAGTTATTGGCTAACTAGACCGTCTCTTCTAGAAATAGCATCTAGGCTTTTCTTGATTTATTCTTTTGGGGAGAATATGCTTCTTATTCTACATTATAGAGTAGGAAGATTACCTAAAACTAGTACATTAGTTGGCTGGGTAAAGTCCATGTTGAGGGCCTTTCACAATGTATAGATGAGAAGGGCGAACATGTTAATTTTTGCATTGATGCCTATAGAGTCAAATATCTTTTGTAGAAATTTGCAATCTAGCTGAATATGAGTGGGAGCTTCAACTTAAAAAATAAACAATTTATCTAGGTCAAGTTTAGAGCTAAGTTCCTGGTTTAGATTCAGAAACACTAGTACAACAATTTTTTTTTGAAGAGTTAGGTTTGTTTTGGGTACATCGATATAAAAAGCATATAAAAAGCTTAAATATTGTTGTACCCAAAATAAAAATTTTGCTTCAACAAGGCATTTTGATTAAAATGGTCTAAATCTTGTAAAATTGTCGTAAAAAGTCAGTTTTAGGTCAAACGAAGTGTGGGCTTTTTGTGGGTTTACTGTCCAGGGATATTGGCAAATTTTGAAAATTAGGGTTTAAGACCCTTGTTTTTAGGAAAAACCCTAAAAATAGGATCTTTCCAAAAATGACTAAAAATAATTTTGATTGGCTTATTTCACTTCACGATCACACTGGTCAAGTCAGAATCAGAAAAAAAGTCAGTTTTGCTCTGGTGGGTCTACTTCACTTTTTCAGGAGAAAAGTTAGGACCTTCGAGGTCAACAATGGCAGATGGCCAGATACCAGGTGTCGAAATCTAAGCCTCAAACACTTTAGCGAAGATTCTATGGCGAAAGATGCTCAAAAAGATGCTTCGTGATGGAGGAGATTTTCAAAAGGTGAAAAATGTAAAAAATATTCCAAGTCTGGAAACAATACGCCTTGCTATAAGGGAGATGCCTTTGTAGTCAACGCCCAAGTCAACTTTGCAGTGTCCGTGCATGTAAAAATGGTGAATGCAATCACTACAGTGAACGTACTCGCGTCAGCAGCAACAATGCTTCAACGCAGTCAACTTATTCAAGCAACACGGTGATCGCGAAGCGCAAAGGCGAGTAAAATCATCAGAAAATGATCAAGTCTGGAGCCAAATGTACCCTTGTTGGCTAGGGGCGCCCTTGAATTTGAGATACCAAATGCAGTTGTTATCACTTGCAAAACCAATTATCTTCTCCAGAATTCTGCTAGCTTTCCAACAAATCATCAAGCAAATGCAATAGATTTGTCAAAC
>VDFB02271916.1:0-23821 GCA_007258455.2 Sequoia sempervirens
CACTGCTCTACGGACGGACCCCGAGTATTGGTGATAGCAACCCCACCTAAACACCATATTTTTGCATTTTTCTATTTTGAATTGAAATTTTGAAAGAAATAAGTTAATTTAGCATGTTTTTTTTTAATTTATTTCACGTTTTAATCATTTTTTTAATTGTTATAGTAGAATTGAATAATTGTAAAAATAGACAAAAAAATGCAATGAAACCTAAATGTTTTATAATAAAAATGAAAAAAAAAACCTTGAATTGTGTTTTAGAAACAAATTTTAACTTTTGAAACCTAAATTGTTTCGATTAAACCCAAAAAAAACTTGATTTTGAAAACCTAATTGAAACAAAACAGAAAAAATTGCATTTCAAAACCCTAGAAATCAAAATGAAATAAAATCATTGCATTTACAAATCCAAATCAAGCTTTTTGAAACCCTGAATTCAAATCAAACAAAAAAATTTGAATTTGAAAACCCTAGTTTGAATTGCAACGAAAAAAATTGCATTAAAAACCCTAATTGTTTAAAATTGAAACCCTAAATTGAGCTGGAACAAAAATTTATTTAAACCTAAATTGGAATTGAACAAATCATTTTGATTTTGAAAACTAGGTATTTTCAAGCTCAAAAAAAATCATTCGCATTGCTTAAATGTTTTAAATTTTATCTGCTTTGTATGGAAAAAATGATATATATTAAACTTTAGTTTCAATATTAAATTATAATTAGATTAGAAATCAATATGTTAAAGAATAGTTAAAGAGTTATCTTGATGTTTGTTTGAAAATTTAGTTAACAAATTCATAAATCTAAACCGCATTTTAATCGATTCCAATACTAACACAGAGTCTAAATTATGCCAAGGGCCACCCAAACTTCACCCCTAAGTTTGCTATTTGAACTAAACTGTAAAATCTAAACCATAACACTAAAGCTTGTTTGGAAATTTATAGACCTAGATGCTCATGCCCAGAAATTTCACCTCAAAATGCCACCAATTTTTTTTTAAAGCTCAATCATTAGGTTATTTAACTCTATACTTGTCAAGCACACTTTTAATGTGGCTCACTCACTCAACACATTTTACACAACACACCATCATAACATTACCTAGCTACTTATTTTATCACTATTGGATGATACTATATTGACTAAGAAATACCCATGTGTTATTATATAACAAAAGAAGCAATGTTCGTGTCTACTTGACTAAGAATCATCTATAGTAAGTATGTTACTGATGATAATAATGTTTCTAACCCAAATACCACGAATGAAATAGTTTAATATTCAACATTCATCCCAAGATAACAATGTTAACACTTCTTCCATTTGTGTTAGGTTATACTATTATTATTATTATTATTATTATTTTCCTTATCTTAAGTGATAATGGTAATAGTATTAATAGCATGAGGATTTAAGATTTTCTGTGGTACTCCCTCTATTATCAAATTTATTTCATTACTCAACACTGTTCAGTATGTTGAAAGTTTATAACACTATTTCAGCTTTTACTCAATATTTTTGTTTAATGAATCAATCAAGGTTACATTCAGAACAGTAGTGAACCACTAGTAAATACACACAAATCCCTTATTCATAATAACATCACCCATAGTGGCAATAATAAAAAAAAATAATCGTGAGATTTTAAAGATTCTATTTAATTAAATGTTACTATATATATTTAGTATTATTGTGGATATTACTCTTGATATTAATGATATTACCATATTGACTACTACCATTAATAATGTCCACATTGATCGTATTTAATTTTATCAACTTTTAATCATTGGATAAAATCACAATGTATAAAAGACATCTAGTATTAATGTCATGCTCACTAATGCCATTACTTACATTAATTTCAAATATATCATAATATCGGTATTCTTAGTGTATTGATCCTTAATATAGCCGGTAAGATAATTGTTGATACTAATGTTCATCAAAAACCAAAAGATAGAAAAACAAAATTATTATTGTTTTATTTATTCGTTTAATTGTCATTTATTTAAATTCACTCATCCCTTAAAATACATAAGAATGTAAAATTACAATAATTTAAATTTATATTATATAAACCACTTTATAAAATAATTTAAAATTATAATAATTTTGATTATACTTTACAACTAAATAAATCACTTCCTATATATTTTAAAGTAACTTTAAAAGAACCTAAAATAATTAATAGAATATTCCCCTCTTTTTGTGTCTATTTAAAGGGAATGGTGGAGATACTTAACTAAATACTTAATCTTTATCTTTATGCATACACTTGTTTTAAAGTAATAAGATCTTTATTAAAGAAGTGGGATATACTCTCTTTCCTTACATTGGGGAATAATTCAAACGTAAAAATCCTTAAAGGCCAATGTGAATGGGTATTAGCGTGGAGATAACGAAACTACATATTAAGATTGAACTCCTCGGTTTTAACATAATCCACCTCCTAAATAAAAATGACCTTGCAAATTTATTTATTACGGAGGATATCTCATTGTCATATCCAGCAAAAAAAAACTCAAGTATGGGGACCATATTGGAGTGCTTATTCCATCAAAAAAAAAAATGCAGCCATATCCTTCGCTAAAATTAATTTTGTCCCCCAATTTGAAATGGCTACGGGATCACTGTGCCCATTCTTCATAACTTGATCAAAATTGGGAACATGTATGTGCAAGAAATACAAATCTAGAGGATGAAGCTATAGAACTCCATACTTACGACAAAAGATCTCTAAAAAAAAAGAATACATTGATTCTCAACTCCTTAATTTGTGAATGGAAAGATATCATAGGTGAAGCATCATGGAAGAAAAACAAATGAACACTCTGAATGAGATTATCATTAATACACGGGATCTCAAAATAGGTTTGGTCTCTGGATCTAGTTCTAGAATCTAGAGTTCTACTGCAGTAATTACGTGTTCAACCTCATACAATCAACTGAGATACAATTTGACTAAGATACGAATTAGGCAGGTGCAAGTTGAGCACAGTTGGTAGGCCCGATAAACATCTAGTAGACCATTTAAATGCACACTGACCACTGGCAAGATGCAACGATTGAAGACTGACACACAACAGGTAACTTGCAAAAGCCTGCTACCTTCACCAATTGGTCGCTTTATTTAAGCAATAGCACATCTACCTAAACTGTTAATAAAATGTTACAATGACAACATATCCTATTGCATTCAAGTATTTAGATTTTCTTGAAAGTCTGATGTATCCCAAGGATAATTACGAATTCAAGGGAAAATATGGAGGGGGTATTTATGGGAGGCATGAAAGATTAGGAATAAAATAAATGATGGCAGATTTCAGTATTATTATCACTAATGCTGCTTGAGGGTCACTTACCTGCTTGCCACTGCAAAGATAAGGAGGAGAGGCAACAACTGCTGGTATTCTCTTTGACTACCAAATGCGGCTAGAAGCAAAGCTGCAAACTTTTCCAACATCCTCACTGTGACAGAAAGACCGACAAGGGAATAGGGCATAGATTAGTGGATAAATGAATCTGTTTGAAGCCATGTAGGTTTTATGAAGCTTGCTCTTGGTTGGGTTCTTGGAAAACCTAAGCTATAGGGAGGAAGACACCCCAGCTCAAAAGAAATGAATGTGGCATTTTGATGCGTTTGTGTTGATTATAATGGTTGGAGGTAAGACAAATGAGAGATGTTTCATCTTCGAATCCTACGAGGTCGTGAGAAAAGGGAAGCTTCTTCCAAACAATGCTTGTTAACAGATTTGTCTTGTATTATTCTTGTACTACATATATATCTATATTTTATTAATTTATTTGGTTTATTTTATGCATTTTGGGCACTAGTGGTTTAATGGTAGTATTACATTCTTCTGGTACATATCCAGGTTCGATTTTGGCTGGTGCAATTCATTATGAGTTGAAAGTTAGGTTTTTTTTTTTTTTTTTTTCCTTCTCCCCAAGCAAATATCATACATTATATTCATAAACATCGATTTAGCTATTCTACAACATTCAAGGAAATGTTCCAAAGGACCATTTTTATTTTTTATTTTTTTATTTTCTTGAACTTTGTTATACCACTAACATTTAGTAGACAAAAGGGAGTATATTGTTGCATCCTCCAAGGAATGTTTAGCTACGCACAACCCCCATATATGTTGTTTACCAGGATACATTTTTATTTTCATTCTTAACAAAATACTTCAGACTTTTATCTCAGCCCACTTCACAGAAAGCGGTTAGAACAAGAAATGTTCTATCTATTCATTTATTTATATTTCCTTTTTTTTGTTCTATCAACAAGGACAGAAATAGCACATTAGTATACATAATATATAATAAACTGAAAACAACATTTTTACACTCTTATGATCTTTTCTTTGCCATCCTACAATAGTAGTATCGGATATCTATATTTTTCCTTTAACAGATCTTACATTAATTTGAAAATGAAATATATCATAAAGAAAATAAAGGCATGGAGTGTGAGTGTTTTAATGAACTGAGGCCCATAATTTCTTTTCCTTTCCAAACTAATCCACAGAGAATAGCTTCCTCATTTCCTCATGGAACAAGAGGGCTAATGTATATATATATTTTATCTTTACAACATCACAAGAAAAAGGGACAATAACAACCCATTACAAGAAAATTTTTAAGAAATAAAATGAAGGACACGCAACTGACTAAGGCTTGCTCTCATTTCTACATTGAACAATATGAAATTCATCTTCTTGCAACTTGTAACTCTACCACTATGTTTGAGAAAACAAATGTCATACACACCCATGAACAAAGTGTTGCTCTTTTCCTCCTTTCATTTGCAACAAAATACTAACCTACAATATTGTAACCATGCTTAATATTGCATTGAATAACATACACAATTTAGTAAGGCTTGCTCTCTACCCTACCGTAATGGCGTCATGGAGCCTCATGGGCTCTAGCCATACCCCCGAGCAAGGAATTATTTTAGCTCCATGATGATAAATGGAGTCTTTTCTCATTTTTACAAAGAAATAAAACTAACATAACCCAAACTTAATGTATCTAAGTTCTCTACCTTCCATTCTTCACCATGATTCATTCCATATTTCACATCCTTACCACCAATAACAAAGGGAAATAGTAGTAGGAGAGAATACTTATCTCTTTATATGAGGAGGCTAACTCCTTGAACCTTATTTCCTCTGCCAAGCCATCTTGATCATTCTCTACTATCTCCATTAGAGTTCTCCAAGAGGAGAAGTGGGCAATGCCCAAATCTTCCATCTTCTTGAGGTATATAGGAATCTTCCAAACTTACACTCTTTCCCACAAGTGCTCACACATGTGTGAGTCTTGTGCCAATTCCAAGAACTTTTGGGGGGGGTGAGAAGTTGAGAGTTACAAGTCACACTTCCCAAGCCCCGACACTTTTTGAATTCGTCACATTCATGAATGTGGACTTTTGATGGGTCTTTTCACATCCAAGGACAAGTTCACATGTCAAAAAGGTTCCAAACCCATAGGTATAGGTCCTAGGGGTCTATTCTTGTTCAAAAACCAAGGAAATTGACTCAATAATCCCTTTTTAAAACCCACAAAAGAATCCATACAAATTTTGAACATGACCAATGGTTCCAACCCCAGCGAAACTCACATCACATATCCTACAATTGGATTCTTCTCAAACATAATCACCCAATCAAAAATATAACCTCAAACCCTTCTAAGTCAAATAGGGCTACACTTAGAACTTCCCAAAGATATATTTGATTTGATTCCAATATTTATCCATCCTCCTATTTGCATATTTGATTCCTTAGCCCTCCAATACATTTACTCTACTTGCTTTTAGGTCTCAGATGTAGTTAAATTTATATCCTTAACAAGAATTCTTTTGATTTGCACTTGATGGTTATCCCTTCTCATGCTAGCACTGTTATCTTCTCGACCTTTAATGTTAATCCCACATCGACTCATTTAATTTCCTGCACAACATAATTAAGCACAATTAGACATATTAATAAACAACATTAATTGTAAATTGAATCTTTGTAACTTTATTCATGAATCATTTACATAGCTAATTACTCTTCCAATGTAATACGACACAACAATTATCTTATTTCAAATTCATCTTATAAGTTCGAATCTCATACAATAATTCACATGCACATACATCTTCATTAAGTAAAATAACATAACGTAAAACTATAAGGTTATTGTTAGACAATCATCTTCATATCGCTTGCAATATATCTAACCATCTTTTTAGGAGGAATATATAACACTTTAAGATTGTATTAGTCACATGAAAAGAGAGGCCTTACAAGATCCCTAAACATAGTGAAAGAATATTTCTTTGTTTCAATGCCCCTACTATCTTTGATCAACTAATTTAGCATGTAGATGTTCTGAAAAGAATCATAGTGAAGTTAATGTCCAAGAGGCACTTGAGATATGATTTGACACTAGGTCTACATGTAAAAAATAGCTAGTTGGTCCATTTTACACATCTCTGCTAATAAATATTTGGTTGATATATAACTATATGCTAAATTCAAGAGAATCCAATAATGTGATGCCTTTAGAAGTCATGAACTAGCAACACCTATAGGTTTAAAAATATTACGATAAAAAATAATATTTTCATGAGGTAAATTTAATTGAGGTAGTTGATAATTTTGAAGTGTAACTTAATGCATATCCTAGAAAAAAATCAATGGATATTATCATAGGTTATTTTCACAAAAAATGGGGTATGTTGATGTCTAGAAAATAGGAAACCTCAATTGGTGGTATAATTCATATGAATTTTTCTTATACTACTATACTATTACATAGAAAGGATGCCCAATTACATAGAGAAAAGAAAATGTTAAGTATAGTGGAGAATCTTAATGAAGAAAAAAAAATGTATTACTTAGAGATCGTGTAACATGCCCATTGTTCTACCTAGTAAATCTACTAAGTTTTAGCCACATGTAATTGTCTATGCATCTAATATAAATTAATAAAAAAAATTGTTTTCCATTCAATAATAAATGCATCATTTGAAATATAACTTTATCCAAACTTTTCCATTGTATAATCAAGGAATCATTCCAATAATATAAGTATGATCTAACTGTACATAAATATTTCTATATAGATGGACACATGATTACATAAATTTCTTCAACAATCTTACAAGAACTAGAAATACAAATGGTCCAAAATGTCCTTCTTCCAAATCTTGGCTGCAAACTATATGAGGAAAAAGCATCACTCAAGTGTTATTATGCCAACCATGGACTAACTGTGGTCCCCACCAGATCTACCAAACTAGTAAGATGGCCCTACCGTTTGACAAAGAGATTGGTTTGGTAACCTCATGGACTTTAAATAGCCTTTTATAAGCATAGTGATGTGTCCTCCAAATATAGAGCTACTATAATTTCTACTACCTCATATATGATTACCCCAACCTAGAATGTAAATTGGATCACACAGTGAACTGACAGTGTAGATAGTGGCTACCTGCACTACTTTGGCCAAAGATTCATCACCTAGTAACTTCAAGTGAAGTAATCTATTTCACCACATTTAATTGATAAATTTGTATTGACCATTAATATTCTATTATAAGGCTATCCACTTTCTCATGGATTTATCCTAATCCCAAGAATAAACTTCCCATTAACTTATATCTAATGACATGCTATAAGATCCATAATATATCTCTATCTTATACTACACACCTAGATTATTGTCAAAATTTATGTATAGTTCCAAAATTCTATGAATAGTATAAATGGTATACAAATGTCTAAAACCCATGATAGTATATTTATCTATAAATATATAACCTCAAAGAAAGGTTTCCCAGAGAAAGAGATAATCAAAAAAATTTCAAAAGACTTGCAAGCATCAAACACTGTTAAAAGATAATCTTTCCAACATGAAATCATAATAAACAATATTTTCAACATAATGACAAGGGATTAGAAATCAGCATGAATTTTTAGAGCTCCAATTGAATAATATTCCCTCATAGCTTAATGGCTCAAAATCACTTGCAACTTCCACTACAAACAACCCAAATACCTCCACTAGCTTCTCTCTAGATCTCTCAACAAAACCAATATAAAATAATGAAACTTTGTCTATCTCACCATTCTCAATTCTCTCACATAGAAATTGCAACAAAATAACACAAGGAAAATAAAAATGATAAGTGTAGCAATTAGTAGAATGAGCACCTCTATTTATACTAATTTGTGAGCAATCGAAGGCTACAAACAAGTCAATATTGTTTCCACCTTTCTAATCTCATGCAACGAATCACCAAGTTAACTCACAAGTTTTTAACACATCATAGTCCTCACCATTTGAATGGTTGCCAACTTGATATATGGGACAACATGCTTAAAATAAGTTTCCTAATTGGAATTCCTTTACAAAATGCTACTAAGTTTTCACTTGACTGAATCTCTATTCTATTTGTAGGCCTATGCATATTTTGAAGACCTCTAAAGCACTCTAAACACTTGCAAGTATGGTGCCACCTCCATATGCTTGGTGCCCCCAATTATAGCATGGGTTTGATAGATTCAAAAGGATTTAAAATAGTTTCAACTTCCTTCTCAAATGTTTACATAGTAGAAACTCAACTCCTACGTGCTTGTTCATTGGTTTAACTTGGTCTTCATGTGCTAGCTTGCATTCAACTAAAGATTGTGCCTCTATCATTTGTGCCTTATACTATATTAGGGTATGTGCAGGATCATGGTGGGCCAAAAAGTGGCAATGAGGAAAAAAATACGTCTTTCATCGACCAAAAAATGCAAAAAATACCGTGTTGACTTTTTTAAGGCTTGGGTGTCAGTACAAACCACCATATCAAACACCAAACCTAGTTTTACAAATTAGATATCTGATTTGTAAAAAGCATATATATAGAAAAATTTGTCGTTGTTTTAAAGTTATTTCATAGTCAACAACCTGCGGGCACACAATGAATTGATTCTTCACATAACAGATATTCAATTTGGCCAAAATATGATTTGAAAAGGTAAGTTTTTTTTCTTTTATTTGATTTGATTCACTTTTGAATTAGATTTGAATAATTTCAAATAGTTTTTTGCGGATTTTTTTAAAATAGAGTTTTTGATTGAATTTTTGTAAGAAAACTGGTTTGGGGAAAATGGATTTTGATTAAAAAAAATGGAATGTTTTGTGGATTTTTTCAAAATGGGGTTTTGGATTGATTTTTATGAAAAAATTAAATTTAGAATGAATTTTGATAAAAAAAAATAGAATATGTTTTGTGGATTTTTTTCAAAATAGGGTTTTTGATTGAATTTTATGAAACAATTGAGTTTAGAATGGATTTTGATAAAAAAAATGAATTTCTTTTATGGATTTTTTATTTAAAAATAATTCTTATGTATTTGTATTAAAAATTAGAGAATTATATATATTTTTTGTTAAAAAGTAGGGTTTTTTTTGGATTTTTTTTTAAAACTAGGGTATTTTTATAATATTTTCATTTATATTGTCTAATTTTAATTAGATTAATTATTTTTTAACTTTAATCAGGCATTATGGCTGCCGAGAATGAGAATGCACAAATTCCACCAGCTGAGAATCAAAATGTAGAAATGCCAAATGCTCCACCACCTCTGTAGCCATCAATTGAAGACTTAATTCATGAAAAATTTGAGCAATTGAGGGGCATTTGTGAATTTACCAAGAAGGCTCCTGGAATTATCTTATATATGTCAACCAGAGTGCAGGAATAGTACAAATGTAGAAACCCTCTCCACCCAACATAGTACTCATTAGGTCTTGAGAAGCCGTAGGATTGTCTTATGATGACCATTAGAAGATCTCCAAATAACAAAATCCCAAATAGCCTCTTTATTTATTAACCCCGGCCATTGGTTTTGTGGTTGTACATTGTCAGAAATAAAACTTTCTATAAAATGGTGCACGCATAGGGGCATAGTAGATAGCTTTTGGGATCATTGGTGTATGGTTTTTGATAAACCACCCAACAATAATCTTGATGTACCTTTTTACTTTATTAAAAAATTATACGCTGATTTTTTGTTAGGGCATCATGTCAATTACTTTGACATTAAACCCTTCCAGGGCGTTGGTGGAGGTATGCCCCAAAATAGGCTAGGGGCAGTTAGAGTGAGTCGAGCCCACATGTTCCCCATCCCTCCCCTTCCCTCCCACCACCAACGGTACCGCATCCAAATATTACAGGAGGATGCAGCCACTACAAACTATCGAGGGCCATTCACTCTTTGGTGGTCTTTTGGTTCCCATGTAGCTATTGTTAGCTCAACCGCAGTTTAGTGAAGTCTTGGCGTTGGATCGATTGCTCGCACATCATCATCTCCCGAGGTCCGCGCCAACATTGCTTTTATATTTACGTGGTGGCTAACAAATATGCTTTAGGTCCTATTGTACAGCCCCTTGAGCAGCCATTAGACACTTCTAATTCTGACATCCAGGATGTGGAGATTATAGCAAATCACATGCAGGGGAGTGGAGCACACCCTATAGAGTCCTCTCCTACTAGAGAGGTGGACATTGGAGTAGTTACACAGGTAATATTTAAGGTGTAAATTCATAACTTTCATTTTTTTTTAAATGAATATTAATAAGAGATAGTATCAAGTACTAATATTTATTTATATGGTCTATTTAACAGTTAATGTCTGAGGAGGAGCTCACATGGGTGACTGATAGCACCCTTGGGGCCATTTCATTTGGCCTCGAGACGCACATAGTATGTATTTTCGCACTCACTCATTTACATTTTTTTACTGTATACTTTCTTGTTATTTGAATTGTCATTAATGAAATTATATATTAACTTATATGTTTATCTTATTCTCTACTTGTAGGAAACACCTAGTATGAGCGAGGTGTGATGCTTTATAGACTATGGAGGAACAATTTTAGATAAGGGAAAGGTAATTGAACTCAAATTTGATTGAATTAAGATTTATAAGATCTTTTATTGATTATGCATACATTGACATAGATTCGTAGTTTCATATGTACTTGTCATTTTTATGTACAAGCAGTTGTGAGCTATACATCATTGTTGATAAGTGCCACAACACCTAAAGGAGTAGGTATTCGAACACTTGAAGGAGGAGGTGTTGAAACACCTAAAGGAGATAAAAAAAGATCAGCCTAAAGAGGTATGTGTTTATTTTATTTTGTGCTTGGTAAATATGTTCTTATTAACAACAATTCTATGCTAACTTGGATCAATTTCATGTTTTTGTTCACATATATAGATTGATGTTACAAAATTTGGTTTGGTTAGTTCTTTGAGAGGGGTATATTCTAGGACTCCTGACCCTTCAAAGAGATGTATATTTTAGGTAATCAAGATTTCAATTTTAGAGTTAAATTATAATTCAATGTGTATTGATTTTTATGTTAATTATTCGATAATAAATTATATAGTATAACTAATCTCAATTTTGGTTTGACTTTTTCTTATGCAGCTACCTTCAAAGCTAATGAGTGCTTCAAAGAGGCTCCATTTTGATGATCCACCAGTAGTTTAGGATGAGATAGACATTTTGACATGTAAATTTTGAATAGATACTGAGATGGCATATGCCACATATTGTAAAAAATTGTTTGAGTTGGGGTTGATGAAATATTTGTATATGGACATGCACTTGATTATTGGATAATTTGATATATATAGAAGTTGACAATCAAAATTTAATTTCCTCCTCAGGTGCATGATTAAACTCTTTGAAAATTTAATCAAGTGAGAAATGGTTAAATATCAATGTACAATAGCATAAAAAGAATGGTTAAATATTATGTAGTTTATATTCATATTGTTGATTACATTGCATTGCACATCTTTCAAACTCAAAGCATTACTTCACATTGCATAAGTAACAACTAGATGTTGATAGATGAAAAAAATTCAATAAAAATATAGTTTTTACAAAGTCAACCTAAGCAATTATCCAATTAATTCACATTACATAACTAATAACTAGGAGCAGCTATCAATTGCATTAGCTTATCATGGAATTCTATGAGACCACATTTTTGTGAGGAAACTTGGCACAAAACTCATAAAAAATGAAAAAAAAACACTCAAAAAAAATTTAAAGGGGTCTCAGGCCTACTGCCCCCTCATTCCACACGCTATGCAGCCATTTACTTGTAGTGTAGGGGCTGAAAAATGGAGAAAACATGTAAAAATAATAGATATATATATATAGATGCGTAGCCTAGAAGCATGAATTACGATTAGAATATCACATAACATCATATAAACAAAAAAAACCATTATAAACTTGAATGTCATTTAAAACATGCAAGATAAATATTCATCGTTGAAACTTGAATTGTGGTAGCTTGATATACAAAGTCTATTGATGTCAGGGTTCAATTTGTATGATATTGAAAAAATAAGACAACTAAGTAGAGATATCAACATTCTTCAAAAATCATAAGAATTCTTTTAGAACACTCAAGAATTATCAGATGTCTTCTTGCAGTCTCAAAAGTTATTTTGTATCATTATTACATTGGTCTTGAGAGTGGTAGCTTAATATAGGTCCACAATACAAAACCTAGTTTACCTATGCAGTGTAACAGTGGCATAGGAAGATTTTTCTTTGAAAGCAAAAATGAAAGCTCAGCCTCTTGGAATGAAAATGCTTGTTTGCAAAAAAAATGAGTAAGAATGAGGTAGTTAAGGTGTTTGAAGTGATTTATAGGTCACTTTTAGGGTTGCTTTTAGGGTAGTTAAGGTGTTTGAAGTGATTTAGAGGTCACTTTTAGAGAAGAGAGATGTTGAAGAGTACATCAAGTCAGTGAGAATCGAAGTGTAATGTGTTTTAGTTTGTGGTACTCCTTTGTTTCTCTGCAAATATGTGATAAATTCTTAGTTCAATGATGTTGAACAATTTTTGAAAAAAGAAAGTTTTGTCATGATTTGCATTCAATCCAACAAGAAAAAATGAAAGCTCAGCCTCTTGGAATGAAAATGCTTGTTTGCAAAACAAATGAATAAGAATGAGGTAGTTAAGGTGTTTGAAGTTATTTAGAGGTAAATTTAAGGGTGGAAGGCTTAAAAATCCATTTTAAATGAACAAAAAAGAATGAAATTACTTCAAACCAAGTTTGTGAAGAAGTTAACTATATTACCCACTAGTTTCCCTTAAGAGTTTAAAGTGCTAAAAGGAAACAATATTTGAAGGGATATTTCTCAAAAATCATGATGCTTACAGACTCTCTATCCAAGGCTATGGGATCATGTTGGGACCATCTACAAAAACCTCTCTCGGTTTTTGCTATCTCGGAGGCATTTTCTTATGGTGATGACTTTTTAGTGGAGGGAAAAGTTGCCAGATGCAAGAAATGTAAAGTTGCAAAGTGGTGCAACTTTTATTCCAAAACTCATACGACCAAACAAAATGTTCCAACACATCCTAATGGGTATGTTTACATTAGGGATGGTCCTCTATTACACCCAAATACGCCGAATCACTCTGAGCTACATTGGACCGGCGATTTCCCTTAAGAGTCCAAAGTGCTAAAAGGCAACAATCTTTGAAGGGCTATTTCTCAAAGATCCTGATGCTTACAGACTCTCCATCCAAGGCTATGGGATCATGTTGGGACCATCTAGAAAAAACCTCTCTTAGTTTTTGCTATCTCAGAGGTGTTTTCCTGTGGTGATGACTTTTCAGTGGAGCAAAAAATTGCTAGATGCAAGTAGTGTAAAGTTGCAAAGTGGTGCAACTTTCTTTCTACAACTCGTACCACCAAATGCATTGTTCCAATACATTTGGATGGGTACATTTATGCTAGGGATGGTCCTCTCTTGCACCAAAATATGCCAAATCAGTCCAAGCTACATTGGACCAACAATTTCTCTTAAGAGTCCAAAGTGTTAAAAGGCAACAATATTTGAAGGTCTATTTCTAGGAGACCATGATGCTTAAAGACTCTCCATCTAAGGTTATGGGATCGTGTTGGGACCATCTAGAAAAACCTCTCTCAATTTTTGCTATCTCGAAGGCGTTTTCTTGTGTGATGAATTTTAAGTGGAGGGAAAAGTTGCCATATGCAAGCAGTGTAAAGTTGCAAAGTGGTGCAACTTTCATTTCACAACTCGTACGACCAAACAGATTGTTCCAACACATCCAGATGGGTAAATTTACACTAGGGATGGTCCTCTGTTGCACCCAAATATGCCAAATCACTTTGAGCTACATTGGACTGACAATTTCCCTTAAGAGTCCAAAGTGCTAAAAGGCAGCAATCTTTGAAGGGATATTTCTCGAAGACTATGATGCTTACAGACTCTCTTTCTGAGGCTATGGGATCATGTTGGGGCCATCTACAAAAACCTCTCTCATTTTTTTCTATCTCGAAGTAATTTTCCTATGGTGATAACTTTTCAGTGGAGGCAAAAGTTGCCAGATGCAAGCAGTGTAAAGTTGCAAAGTGGTGCAACTTTCATTCTGCAACTCATACGACCAAACGGACTGTTCCAACACATCTAGATGGGTTCATTTACGCTATGAAAGGTCCTCTCTTGCACCCAAATATGCCGAATCACTCTGAGCTACATTGGACCAACAATTTCTCTTAAGAGTCCAAAGTGCTAAAAGGCATTAATCTTTGAAGGGCTATTTCTCAAAGACCGTGATGCTTATAGACTCTTCATCCAAGGCTATGGGATTGTTTTGGGACCATCTACAAAATATCTCTCAGTTTTTGCTATCTCAAAGGCGTTATCCTATGGTGATGATTTTTTAGTGGAGGGAAAAATTGCTAGATGCAAGCAGTGTAAAGTTGCAAAGTGGTGCAACTTTCATTTTGCAACTCGTATGACCAAACGGACTGTTCCAACATGTTCGGATGGGTACATTACACTAGGGATAGTCCTCTATTGCACCCAAATACACCGAATCACTCTGAGCTACATTGGATCGACGATTTCCCTTAAGAGCCCAAAGTGCTAAAAGACAACAATCTTTGAAGGGCTATTTCTCAGAGACCGTGATGCTTACAAACTCTCCGTTTGAGGCTATGGGATCCTGTTGGGTCCTTCTACAAAAACCTCTCTTGTTTTTTGTTATCTCAAAGGCATTTTCCTGTGGTGATGACTTTTCATTAGAGGGAAAAGTTGCTAGATGCAAGCAGTGTAAAGTTGCAAAGTGGTTCAACTTTCATTCTACAACTCGTATGACCAAATGAATTATTCCAACACATCTAGATGGGTAAATTTACACTAGGGATGGTCCTCTCTTGCACCAAAATATGCTGAATCACTCTGAGCTAGATTGGTTCTGCAATTTCCCTTAAGAGTCCAAAGTGCTAAAAGGCAACAATCTTTCAAGGGTTGTTTCTCAAAGACCGTGATGCTTACAGACTCTTTTTCCAAGGCTATGGCATTGTGTTGGGACCATCTACAAAAACCTCTCTCAGTTTTTTCTATCTCGAAGGTGTTTTCCTATGGTGATGACTTTTCAGTGGAGGGAAAAATTGCCAGATGCAAGCAGTGTAAAGTTGTAAAGTGGTTCAACTTTCATTCTGCAACTTGTACGACAAAAAAGACTGTTCCAAAATGTCTATATGGGTACGTTTATGTTATGAATGGTCCTCTCTTGCACCCAAATACGCCAAATCACTCTGACCTACATTGGACCGACGATTTCCCTTAAGAGTCCAAAGTGCTAAAAGGCAACAATCTTTAAAGGGCTATTTCTTAGAGATCGTGATGCTTATAGACTCTTTTTCTGAGGCTATGGGATCATTTTGGTACCTTATAAAAAAACCTCTCTTGGTTTGTGCTACATTGAAGGCATTTTCCTGTGGTGATGACTTTTTTAGTGGAGGGAAAAGTTGTTAGATGCAAGCAGTGTAAAGTTGCAAAGTGGTGCAACTTTCATTCCAAAACTCGTACAACCAAATAGATTATTCCAACATGTCTGGATGGGTACATTTATGCTAGGGATGGTCCTCTTTTGCAACGAAATACATTGAATCACTCCGAGCTACATTGGACACAGTGAAATTAGGTGAAAAATTGATGCAGACACATGGGCACAATAACAAACTCTTTGCAACCTGCCTATTTGAGGCATCTAACAAGATTATTTTGACCTCTTTGGACAGTCCAAAACTCCCTTAAAACTTGACAAGCAACTAAATATAAATTTCCCTCTTTAACCCCCTTAAACCCTTGTAATAGTGAGAAACTAGTTTTTGTCCAATTACTCCACAATTTTCCAAAACACCAAACAAAAACATGACTGATTCAAACACCCATATCCAAGTTACACAACATATATGAGAAACAACATAGACTCCTTGGGACCAACAGTTACTTCCTATACATTCACCCTTCAACAGGCTACTCAATTAGCCCAAAAAATGCAAAGCAACATACCTTCAAACACCACACAGACCCCTAAAAACTTGGGGAAGAAAATAAATTTCCAAGAAAACAAAGATTCTACAATTGGATTCCATTTGTATGGACCTGTAACCATCAAATCAAAAAACCCTTGTTTTTAGTGTAATTGTTGAGGGTTTATTGGATGTAGCACTTCCACAGCCTTTCAAACTCTTCCACCACCTTAGACACCTTTATTTAGGCCCCAAAATGCTTAGAAAACAAAGAAAATTCTGGTATCTCAGAGATTTTTGCAGACCCTAGGGTAAAAACTCTATTTTCAAGTGAAAAAAAACCACCATTTTTAGACCTTTAACTCTTAATTTTATTTCAAAACCTAGTTCTCCATGACTTCCACTCTTGAAATAATGTCAAGACATGTAATAACATTTCTCCATAAATTTTTTATACAAAAATGCTTGAATGGCTTGTGCACAAGCAGAAAACACAAGAAAAACAATAAAATATGAACTGAGCAATTGAAACTTTATTGATTCAAAGAAAACAACTCCTTCAACCAAACCTATCTCGAGCCCTTGAAGGCCTTAAGTACACCTACATAACCCATGAAACCTCCATATAATTCCTCCAATTTACAAAGCAATGGGAAGATAAAGCCATGTAAGTGGTTTCCCCAAACTAATTGCCACCAAAACCATTCTTGATAGTTTAAAACCATGAACCACCCCAACATGTAATTATGATAGCACTCAAGATAGAATCCATGAATAGATAATTTATTCGACCAATAACTCGTCAAGAGCACAAATTCCCAAAACTAGCCCTCCACTATGAACATATCAACTAAGTAGGAACCCATAACATTATGGAAAGATGATCCACTTCTCCCAATGTAACTCCCAAGCATTACATGTGAGAGATGGTCAATTTCATTGATGGCAACGATTGTGTGACTCCTGTTGATGACCTTCTTTATTCAATGACATTGCAACAATATCCCAAGCATTCCAAAGAATACTAATGAAAACAATATTTCCCTCAACACCTCATGATCATTCAAGTACTCATTCTAACAATACAAGAGATTTACACATCAAATTGCAAGTGAATATAATTTACTATATCTTAACATAAAAAATGAAAAACCTAATAGAAAAATGTATCAATGATGTAAAAGGATGTATAAGAAAGTTAAAATTTGAAAAAATATACAATGTAAACTTAGAAAACTGTAGATTTGAAAACCTTAATAATGTAGAACCCTAAAAATAAGGTTGGAACAAGTGTAGGATTGGTTGGGCTCAACAAAATATAAAGAAAGAAAAAAGTTTATTTATGAAGTTAACCTAGGATAATTAAGTAAATGCAATCAATCAAACACAATCAACCTAACATAATTAAGGGTTGATAGGGGTATTGGATAATTAAGGGTTGATAAGGGTATGAAAGTTTATCTTTGATCTACTCTTGAATATCTAGGGACTTGGTGGTATTTAGAAATATCATAAGGCTTGTTGATTTCTCATGGTTGGATAATTAAGGGTTGATAAGGGTATGAATGTTTATCTTTGATCTACTCTTGAATATCTAGGGACTTGGTGGTATTTAGAAATATCATAAGGGTTGTTGATTTCTCATGGGGAGGCAAGTTCTCCTAGATCAATCTCCAAAAAGTGAAACAAGATTAAAAATAGTTGGAAAGCACTCTAGATGTTCAAATTTGTTACTCATTTTTATTGCATTGAATCAAAATGTGTCACTATTAATTGCTCCAATTCTATAAGATAAATGACTATTTTCATGATTATAATGAATATATTGTATGTTATTAATGCTAGCGTATATCATCAAATTATGGCAAACATGTGTTTAGTCAACTCAAAGTGGGTGAATGATGCCACTTAGCCAAAGTTTGAATTTTGAATTTTAAAATGAAAGGGAATAGGTTTGTGACCATGACGTCACCCTTGCAATTGAAGAAGTGTCCTAGAATGGGTTAATAGTTAAATCTAAGTGGCTAACCATCAATTCTAAGCAGCTAATGGATAAATGAGGGCATACCCATTAGTGAATGTGATAAATGGGAAAATAAGGTAAATGTATAGATGTGTGTGAATAAGAATAGGATAGGGCTAATTGTATAGTGATTTAAGTATGCAAATTGATAAAAGGCTAGAGAGATGAGCTTGAATTTACATGTTGAATTGTGAATGACACAGTATGCAGAAATTTTACTGCTACAATTACACACATATTGATTTACAAATTCTTTGCATATGTTATAAATTTACTTCAAAATTGATACCTATTAATACTTCTTCTTTAAGAAAACATGATTATGTATTCTCTAATAAAACTTTCACTATAACAAGACTTCTTGCAGTTACTTCAATTGTAGCATACATAATTTCATATTGCATCTATCAATGTGCCCATTACATCTTCACGTGTGATTGCTAGTATATGTATGTCTCTTCAAAAAACATAGATGGGTTAAGCTCTCTCCTTACTCTTTTAGTAAGAGATGGAGTAAGAGATAGTAGGGGAGAGGACTAGATAGTATTACAAAGCCTGGTTCAAACAAGCATACTGATAGGAAAGAACCAAGAAGAAAACCTTCGGTTGTAGCTCGATTAAGTAAAAAAATAGACCCCTTTACAAAACCTATGAGTTTCCAAAATACAGACCCCTTTACATTTTAAACATACCCTTTATACAATGCTAGACATTTGACCCATATTTCAAAAAACATCACTGGGTATAGATTATGCCCATACACAATTATGACCATTTTACATTGTTTCATATTTGAGAATTCAAATTTTACAAAATTTTCCTATTAGAGGCATTCAGGGCACAATCTTCAACAATAGTAGTATGTTCATGTTCTAGATTGACAAGCACCGTACAAACCATCAAGGTAGCTTAGAATAACCAATCTATATTATTCTAAATGACACAAAATATGATGAGATGGTAATGCAAACTATAAAAGACACTTAGAATAACCAATCTATATTGTTGTAGTCTATTGCATACCTCTCTAAAAGGATCAAAGATGGCTATTGTTGCAATAGGTCCATGATCAATCATGCCAGGAATATTGCAAAAGTGGGAAAATGAGAAATCTATATTGTCACAATAGAAAAGATGCTTAGACTAACATATCTATATTAATATAAACAACCTAAATGATGATGAGTTGGTGATACAAACTATAAAAGATGCATACCCTTCTAGGATCAGAGCTGGCTATTGTTGTAGCAGGTCCATGATTAATCGTGCTAGGAATATTGCAAAAGTGGGAAAATGAGAAATCTATATTGTCACAATAGAAAAGATGCTTAGACTAACATATCTATATTAATCTAAACAACCTAAATGATGATGAGTTGGTGATGCAAACTATAAGAGATGCATACCCTTCCAGGATCAGAGCTGGCTATTGTTGCAGCAGGTCCATGATCAATCATGCCAGGAATATCGCAAAAGTGGGAAAATAAGAAATCTATATTGTCACAATAGAAAAGATGCTTAGACTAACATATCTATATTAATATAAACAACCTGAATGATGATGATTTGGTGATGTAAACTATAAAATACACATACCTCTTCGAAAGGATCAGAGTTGGCTATTGTTGCAGCAGGTCCATGATCAATCATGCCAGGAATATCACAAAAGTGGGAAAATGATAAATCTATATTGTCACAATAGAAAAGATGCTTAGACTAACATATCTATATTAATCTAAACAACTTGAATGATGATGAGTTGGTCATGCAAACTATAAAATACACATACCTCTTCAAAAGGATCAGAGTTGGCTATTGTTGCAGCATGTCCATGATCAATCTTTCCAAAAATATCGCAAAAGTGCATACAAAATATCACTATTAAGGACACCTGCATTGCAATAGTATATAAAATATCAGTATTAAATAAAGAACACTAATGAAATTAATCATAATGAACATAAGAATTCTACCTTCCATTCTTGAAAATGCTATTCAAGTGTGCCTAAAGGGTCATCTCTTTGCTTAAGATTATCCAATATTGCTTCATGATCAAAATTACTAAGTGTCCATAGTTGTTTTGTCTTTGGTCTAGCATGATGCTTCAACAACTTAACATTTGTTGCTATAACAAGGTGTGAATACATGAGAATGGTTTTTTGTTTCTCGTAGTCTTCAAATGTAGGTATGTCATTCTTTCTAGTCATGTATGTTCGCAACCAAGTTCCTACAACCACAACTGAACCTGTAGGATACATGAAACCATCATCATCTTCCATTAGTTGTGTTAGATTATGATTTACCCACACACATCAATCCATCCAATAGTCTGATCTCTCTTCATTCCCCTGTGGCACAACAACTGCAAAAATATGTCCTAGTTGTAGTAGATGTGAAAGCAGGTCATAATCAACTGAACTTTCCATTGTGTCATTTTTCATGGATATTATTTGAGATAAATGAGTTAGATACTATGGTACCCATGTATCCACCCACTCACTTGACTTGAATTGATCCCACTCGTATTGAATACAACTCTGACAAAAACAAGCCAACTCTCAAGTCCAAATGGTCCATGTGCCTGCATCTGAGCTTCAAAATGAATGCATCTTTAAAGAATATTTGATTGTATGACAATCCAATCTGCCTCCCACTGTACCCTCCTCAACGAACCAAAAAAAATTGTGCACTATTGAATCAAGTATCCCTCTTTGTGACAATGTTGAACTACACCAATCAACTATAGAATGTGCATCACTAAATTTTGCTCCTAAAATATTCAATTGCTCCTTAACTAGAGCTCTCTTTACGCATGCACCTACTCCATCATGCTCCCCTTCAACATGTCCAGCTTCAAAAAATCTCTAAAATATGAGGTAGACCCCTCTCTACATGCATTCTAATCAACCAATAAAACATATGAGCATTCTTGAATTGACTTGTTCAATTATTTGACCAAATTAGATGTCGGCCCAATGCTATATCATGCTCCTGCAAGAACTCAAAAAAAATCTCGAAACAATGTTGGACATACTCAAACGAGTGAGATCTATCATCACTCATATAAAAATGATACTCTCTGATTATCTTTCGATCCTCTGTACTATCAGGTGCATGTCTAAACATTATGTAGACAAAAATAGTAATCTGAATGGAATTGTAATATTGAGATTGTACCTCATTTTGTGGTTGCAATGTGTAGTTTTCTACAAAATCAACCACTGCTATTATAGTGCCAATAGGAAAAGAGTCCTTACACATCCTAAATTGTTGATCCAACCATTGAGACCTATGACTATGCCTTGCATACTTGTAGGAAATATTGTCCTTAAAATCTAAAATAAAATCAGCAACACTGCATTCTTTTGTAACCAACTTACATCTAGAACCTTCACCTCCACTTTGCAAAGTATATTTGACTATCTCATATCTCTTTTTCTCAACAAGCTTCTTTCCAAATTCATGTTTGGAACTCTCATGAAAACTTTGAACAAACTTTGACAAGCCACCACATTGTGAGCACTTTGCATTTAAACAATCATTTCTATAGAAAAAGCAACCATCATCTCTAGAACATAAAAAATAGATCTAGCAAGTCCCTTGATGATTTCGGAAGATGCATTACACCACACTCCTACAAAATTTCATTAGTATGGAAAGTAGAACGGATATAGCATAATAGCTCATGGTACATTGAAAACTCTACATGGTATTTGAAACAACAAGTATTATGAATCTTAAGAGGCACACAATAAAATGGCTTCAAACCTTCCAAAAGTCCCCTTTCTTGAGATTTCCATATTTTTATGTGTTTCAATAAATTTTTTGAACAGCATTGTTTGGCTTGATTCCAAGAAATGTTTAGGATGTGGTGTATGGTCTCGATTGCCAATTCTTAACTTTAAAACATCCTTTGCATTGGGTGATACTCTGGATTTATCATGCCAAAATTGTTGAATTACCTGCTTTGCATTATCGGTTAGCTTCTTATCAACACGTGGAAGCCTCCCGGCAAAAGCCCATGTATCATTTTGAAGAGGATCATCTATTCTTTCTCTTCTTATAAGTGCTCTATCCAAAAGTTTTATGATTTATGTCAAAATCAATACAAGTTTGTCTCATAAAGCGAGCCTTTTTCAATTGATGGCTTACTAGGGCGGTTGTAATGACTCTTCGAGCAACTCTCTTATCCTTTTCCTTGTTACTTTTTCCAATAGACTTGAGAGCAATAAAAATATTGTTGACAATAATAGAATTTATTTTGGTCTTCTGGGTCACACGAATCTTCAATTTTGCTAGCAAAGGTCTCATCTTTTGCATCTTTAGCAATTGTACAAAAAGTTGGCATTGCTCGGTCAATGTCTTATCACTAAAATATTGGTTGAAAAGTAGTCTATCCCACAACCGAACAGTTCGTGTTGACCTCTTGCCTTCAAAATTGTTTATAATGTTCTCATTAAATTCAAGTAACCATTTAGGGGTTCTTGAAGGTCTTGAAATTGGAATATGTCTTTCTTCCATACAAGGTTCTTCATTTCTCATGCAATTTGGTGAAACATAATTTACGCTTGCTTCAATATTATGTTCAAAATCTTCATTTCCAACATTTTCACCTTGAACATTTTCAATATCAATTTGAATAATTTCATTCCCAATTTCAATATCATGTTCAACATCTTCAAATCCAACATTTTCACCTTGAACATTTTCATTATCAATTTCAATATTTTCATTCCCAATTTCAATATCATGTTCAACATATTCAAATACAACATTTTCACCTTAAACATTTTCATTATCAATTTCAATAATTTAATTCCTAATTTGTATATCATGTTCAACATATTCAATTCCAACATTTTCACCTTGAACATCTTCAATTTCCTCTTCACTTGAAAGACCATAGGGGTTAGATTCACCAATATTTAACATACCTTGTCTTCTCTTCCTATGACTTTCTCTATCTCTTTGTCTATATGCTTCAATTTCTTCTTTTGTAAGCTTTCTCTTACATTTTTCCTTCCGACGACTGCTAAAAAATCATTGCTTATAAAAAATTTCAATAGAAGATGCTCCAAAAATTTGATCTTTATCTCTTCTTGTCTGAAACCGTGTGTGTGTCACCTACAAACAAAATGTAGGTTCCGTTGGAATGCACAAAATGGTCCACATGGGGATTTTCTATGGCCCACAAATTTGATATCCATTACAATCTTGTATCTAATTCCTTTGAAAAAACTTTATGATATTTTGTAATGGTATGATTTTAGTTCTACAAATCGAATATTTGATTCAAATCAGATATCTGATTTGAATCGAATATCCAATTTGTGTACACATAGACCTAAGGGTTAAAGTTTTAGGGTTTAGGGTATATGGTAGAGGGTTTAAGGGTTAAGGGTTTATGGT
>VDFB02271917.1:0-26926 GCA_007258455.2 Sequoia sempervirens
TGACATGTTGCTAAAACTGTCAATTGTTCACAGTATTCAAATATTTACAAATAGTAGTTATGAGGAACATTTTAGAAGCTTGAGTTTGGATGATGAAGTGGATGAACAAGAGGCTTCTTCTTCAGGGAAAGCAGAAACTAATGCTTCTGATACTATCCTATCTTGGGCAAAGGTACTTGGGGCTTTCCTATGAGGGGACATTTGTCTTGATATTCTGGAGATCATAGATGCTGTTGACATATGTAGCAATCTTTGGCAATATCTCTCATAAATAACTTGAATCTTTTGCAGGCCAATAATCATCATTCTTTGCGGATTGTTTGTGAATACTACCAGCTACCACTTCCTACCCGAGGTTCATCCCTTGTTTTCCAACCATTGGAACACTTAGAGCCCTTGAAATTTCATAGGTTTGGAGATGCAGAGTTGAAAACTGCTGGAAGTTCTATCAGTCTAAGATCTTGCAGAACTAGCTTGGAGATTGCTGAGGTAAATCTGGTTGCTTTTCAAGACAATTGATTGAAAAAATCTCACTCTTCTTTTGATGCACAATGCTTGGTAGTGTAGACATATTCAGTTTCACATCTTTAAGATTTTAAATATTTTTTTATTAGCATAGGATAAATTCAAAAGACTTGACATGTTCAGTAATTTTGTCTGAAATTGAGTTTCAGGCTCAGGCCACACTTTTTGCAGAAGAGGAGGCTCAAGCTCTATCTGTTTGGACAGTAGCAACAATTTGTGGCGTCCTTCCGCTTGAAAGTGTGAGCTTTCCTTTCATGTAAATGATTCATAATACTAAAAGAGAGGAAATATTGAATCAAGTATGCTGCAAATAACCAGATATGCCAATCTAAACAAATAAAAATATTTTCCCTATATTGTCAATTTTATAGGCAAACAAGTTTATATTAGAGTCCAATTTAAACATGTTACCACAGTCAAAGCATCATAGAAATGATTTCTTATTTTCAAAATTCATATACTCAAAATCTTTTCAAACTTCCAAACATATTGATTTGATATGGAATACATAAGGATCTAATCTAAGGTGCAAAGGAGAATGAGTGAAGCCTTTAAACAAATTTTTTTGGTTAATATTTTGGCTTGCCATGGGGATGTATATACCTCTTTCTTTGTTCAATTTTATTTTCTGAGTTGAATGGAATTAGGAACTTTTACCAGGCTCTTTTGTTTGTTAGACTGCTATATATTACAAGCTTCTTAATCTTCTGCAAATATGCAGGTCCTGGCTATCTTCTCGGCAGCATTGTTGGAGAAACAAATAATTGTTGTCTGTTCAAACCTGGTGAGAAATTCAAAATAGTATTTATTGAATGTTTGTGCCATGCTAGAATGTGCTGGGTGCCATTGAATTCTTTAAGGGTTGCTTGCTTTTTTTGTTTCTTCTCTTTCAATATTATTTGTCTTCTTGGTAATGTAGTGGGGATTTAGAACAAGGTTTCCTCTTTGGATCTGTGTTTTCCAGTAATCAAACAGGAGACAGTAACCTATCCAAAATTATTTCTTCATGATGTAAGATTTTTTTATGTTCTAAGCTTGTCTTGGGATGCATCATGATTTGTGAATTGGGGTGTATTTAACTCCAAAAGTATGATCAAAGTTATTTTCTGGAGCTGGTAATTAGGAAGGTAGATTCTCCTTGGGATGTTTGGTGTTAGATATATGTGCTAAATATAAAACTGAGCGCCATCTTGAATCTTTTAAATGGTCTTCTGTTCTAGTCTGTTAATACTTTGACAAACTTCAAAACTTTATGATTAGGCATCAGACAGTCTTATTACTTGTTCAACAGTGACTTTTTTGTACTTGAAATTTGTAATGTATATGAATGATGAGTGACTGAATTCTTGAAATTACTTATCAATTTTTTGTTTAATGTTGTTTATCAGGGTGTGCTCTCAGCAGTGGTCCTGTCAGTGATACCTTTGATTCGACCTTTCCAGTGGCAAAGTCTTCTGCTGCCGGTGCGAAACCTACTCTTCATTATTGGGAACCATTATTACTTTGAGACCTTTGAATTTGGTAGGTCATTGTTTTGAAAGATTTTGATTAACATTATGCATACAGGGTAAACTAATATTATGAAGTGATTACTTGTAGATGGTTATATGAGTGTATAATGTTTACAGTTGCAAAGGGGTAGATTTTTCTGTTCTGAACTTATATGCTTCTCTCTATTTTGCATATTGAGCGTCTTCCAGATTCTGCCAAATAGTATGCTTGAATTCTTGGATGCTCCTGTGCCTTACATAGTAAGTATGAGCACCTTTTTCTTCCTTTTTAAAAACTTTGATGAAAAATCAAGATCACTTTTGTAACTGGAGATGTCTTTTTTATTCTTGATGTGGTGAATTTTGTCTCATGCAGCTTTTTGTTTCCAGAGAAATATTAGTTATTGGCTAACTAGACCGTCTCTTCTAGAAATAGCATCTAGGCTTTTCTTGATTTATTCTTTTGGGGAGAATATGCTTCTTATTCTACATTATAGAGTAGGAAGATTACCTAAAACTAGTACATTAGTTGGCTGGGTAAAGTCCATGTTGAGGGCCTTTCACAATGTATAGATGAGAAGGGCGAACATGTTAATTTTTGCATTGATGCCTATAGAATCAAATATCTTTTGTAGAAATTTGCAATCTAGCTGAATATGAGTGGGAGCTTCAACTTAAAAAATAAACAATTCATCTAGGTCAAGTTTAGAGCTAAGTTCCTGGTTCAAGTTCAGAAACACTAGTACAACAATTTTTTTTTGAAGAGTTAGGTTTGTTTTGGGTACATCGATATAAAAAGCATATAAAAAGCTTAAATATTGTTGTAGCCAAAATAATTTTTTTGCTTCAACAAGGCATTTTGATTAAAATGGTCTAAATCTTGTAAAATTGTCGTCAAAAGTCAGTTTTAGGTCAAGTGAAGCGTGGGCTTTTTGTGGGTTTACTATCCAGGGATATTGGCAAATTTTGAAAATTAGGGTTTAAGACCCTTGTTTTTTGGGAAAAACCCTAAAAATAGGATCTTTCCAAAAATGACTAAAAATAATTTTGATTGGCTTATTTCACTTCACGATCACACTGGTCAAGTCAGAATTAGAAAAAAAGTCAGTTTTGCTCTAGTGGGTCTACTTCACTTTTTCAGGAGAAAAGTTAGGACCTTCGAGGTCAACAATGGCAGATGGCCAGATACCAAGTGTCGAAATCTAAGCCTCAAACACTTCAGCGAAGATTCTATGGCGAAAGATGCTCAAAAAGATGCTTCGTGATGGAGGGGATTTTCAAAAGGTGAAAAATGTAAAAAATATTCTAAGTCTAGAAACAATACGCCTTGCTACAAGGGAGATGCCTTTGTAGTCAATGCCCAAGTCAACTTTGCAGTGTCCGTGCATGTAAAAATGGCGAATGCAATCACTACAGTGAACATACTCGCGTCAGCAGCAGCAATGCTTCAACGCAGTCAACTTAGTCAAGCAACATGGTGATCGCGAAGCGCAAAGGCTAGTAAAATCATCAGAAAATGATCAAGCCTGGAGCCAAGTGTACCCTTGTTGGCTAGGGGCGCCCTTGAATTTGAGATACCAAATGCAGTTGTTATCACTTGCAAAACCAGTTATCTTCTCCAGAATTCTGCTAGCTTTCCAACAAATCATCAAGCAAATCCAATAGATTTGTCAAACACCGACAAATGACGACAGAGGTAGAAGATGTTGAAGGCAACAAACATCAAAGATGATAGTCAAATTACGGAAATTGCACCCCTATAGCCCAGGGGTGCCCAAGAATAAAAGCCCTCGGATGTCAAATTCTTGGATTTGTTATCTCTAGATGATCTTCCCGGCTTTAGTCTAGCTTTGCAACAAATCTATTCGCCAGGACAAAGGACATATCAAACCATAGTTTGCAGACTCGGACTCGCTGCGGACTCGGCAGCCCAAAAATATGACTCGGACTTGGGACTCGGCACGGACTCGGGAAAAGACTCGGCATGGAAAAAAAAAACCGTAGGTTAACAAAAAAACAAGAACAAATTAATGCATTTAGAGAACAAATTAATGCATTTAGAGAACATAAGAGCCTAATTTGATTATCAAACACTCATAATTCAAAGATTACACATGTCATATGATCATCAAACACTTAATAATTGAAATTTCATCATTCATAGTCATCAAATACTCATAGTTTCAATGTATAACAGCATCATAAGTTTATAAATGTTTACATATAATCATGTCAAAAAGAGGAAAACATTAACAACCACATGTAATCTACATCTTCCTCTTTCCCCTCCCAATGGTACTCAATTTTGGAGGCCTAGAAC
Source organism: Sequoia sempervirens (assembly GCA_007258455.2). Taxonomy (NCBI): domain Eukaryota; kingdom Viridiplantae; phylum Streptophyta; class Pinopsida; order Cupressales; family Cupressaceae; genus Sequoia; species Sequoia sempervirens. The sequence goes on from VDFB02271917.1 coordinate 4,336, forward strand.
TAGAAGGTGTCCGTGCTATAGTGTCCAAACGAGGACTAGGAGATCGAACAGGGGAAACATGATATTCAAATGTGTCTTCGTCGTCCTCCATGGCATCCAATCTTGCTGCTTCTTCTTCTTCTGCTGCTGCTCTCTCTAATTCAGCAAGATCCTCATCAGTAAGGAAGACATCAGCCTCATCATTTTGTTCATCAATAGTCCATTCACCATATGGATCAATGTCATCCAAGTCAATGGACTCATGTGAAACAACTTCCACCTTTCTAGTTCCAAGGCGAAGGTTGTACCGAACAAAAACTAAATCATTTAGGCGCTGTTGAGTCAACCTATTCCTCTTCTTTGTGTGAATGTTCTCAAATAAACTCCAATTACGTTCACACCCAGAAGCACTGCATGGCTGTGACAAGACACGTATGGCTAGCTTTTGAAGATTTGGTGTGCTAGCACCATAGTTCTCCCACCATAGATCTACAAAAACATGTTTAAAAAATATAAGTATTAAGAAATAAGAATAAAGTAAAGTTTAAAACTTTAAACAATCTATATGTAAGAATCAAGTTTCTAATTTCATTTTTTACCTGGTTGTTGTTTTCCTCTCCTTTCAATTGCTTGTTGGGAGGAAAAGAGTCTCCCCTCTGCACCCTTGTAGACCTTGAATAGATAAAAGAAAAAGTAAATCAAATATAGAAAATTCATAGATAGTCAAGGCTCAACATTGCAAATTCATAAATAAGATGCAACAAATCTCACCTCTAACTCATCAAGCACTTTATCTCTTAGCTCACGATCAGGCACCATCCTATCAATGCATGTGACAAGACCTTCCATGACCTCCTCATCCGCCTTAAATGTGTCCGAGAAGTAGAACTTCGGATTCAAGAAGTAGGCAAAGGCATGAATTGGCTGGTGGAGTTGGTGTGTCCATCTCCGATCAATGATGCGCCATATGATTTCATATTTCCTTTTGTTGCCGCCATAGTAACGTGATATGGCCTCTTTGGCCCTATCCATGGCCTCATAGATGAAACCCATTGGCATGCCATCTCCATCTACCATACGAAGAACCCTCACCAAAGGTTCAGTCACCTAAAAAAATGAAAACAAATGTTAAATTATAACAAAATTTAACCCCTCAAAAAATAAAAACAGCCAATAGATTATCATGTATAATTTTTTTTTGTGTGATTGCTACTTACCCCCATCAACTCCTCTCCATTTTTGATGAATGTCTCATCAAAAACTATGGCAACAATCCTCTCCCCTTCAGGTCTATTGGAAAATGAGGACTCCTTCCAAGCATCGGACACGAACATTTGCTTGAGATGACCAATGGCATCAAGAATGCTTTGCAATGTGAGGAAGTGGCTAGCAAATCGTGTCACTCCAGGTCGCACAAGGTCCTTGCCATTTGTGAATTTCCTCATCAAAGAAAGCACCCAAGTATGGTTGTAGATAAATTTTGTAACACTTTTTGCATCTTCAACCACTCTTTTGACCCATGAAATCTTCCCAATGTCCTCTAGCAATAGGTCTAAGCAATGTGCAGCACACGGAGACCATGCAATTGTGGGATACCTCTCCATAAGTAGTCTACCTGCAGCTACATATGCAGCTGCGTTGTCCGTGATGATTTGGACAACATTATCAACTCCAACCTCCTGGACCACCCCATCTAATAGATTGCATAAAGTCTCAGCATTTTTAACTTCATGGGAGGCATCTATTGATTTTAGAAACACCAATCCACCATTAGAGGCCACTAAAAAGTTAAGGAGAGTTCTATTTCGTCCATCTGTCCACCCATCAGATAAAATGCTGCAACCTTTCCTTCGCCAAAATTTCTTTTGTTCATCAACCACAAGCCGTGTATTCTTTACAGCTTCCTCTAGCAATGGCCCACTCAAATCTCTAGATGATGGGGTCTTAAACCCCTTTCCTGCAACTGTAAGGGCATTCACCAAACCTTCCCAATATGGGCTGTTTGCAACATTGAAAGGTAGATTATTGTAGTACCAAAAGTTTGCAGCAGCCATCCTAGCTTCTTGATGCTTTTCTTTATTCCAACCAGTACCTTCAAGTGAAGGTTGTGCTCCTGGAACATTACGTGGAATAAAATAATTTGGTCTTGATGAAGGACCCTGACTAGCACTAGCAGTAGAAAAGGAACCATCAGGACTCTCACCAAAAGATGAATGTGGAGCACGGAAGCTTGGACTTGCAACACCATGGGGCATAGAGGGTGTAGATTGGGATTGGGATCCACTCATCGCTGCTGCTAGGGCATCCTTTGTTTTTTGTCTTTCCTCTTTTTTAAGCTCATATTCAGCAAGAAGGGCCTTCATCTCTCTAATAATCTCAGGAGTAGTATTCTTGCATCCCTCCACATTTTGCCCAGGTATTCTAGCAAGGTGGTATTTTAATCTGTTTATTCCTCCTGTCATCCATTTCTGGCATTCATTACATGTCACTTCACCTTTTTTATCTCCTGGAATTCCATACTTCCATGCAGGGTCTTTTTTCAATCCCTTTGGATTTGAAGATGACATTTCTGTTTCAAGTTCAACATGGAAAAAAAAAATCAGCTAGGGTTTGCTAAAAAATCAGCAAATAAACATGATTCAAAGTTTCAAACATTTGCAAAAGAAAAAGAATGCAAAACCAAACTAAAAACAATAAGAATTAGCTATTAAGGAAAATAGAAAAAAATTTGGCAGCATTTCCCCTTATTTTTCTTGATTTTTTTGATTTTGAATTCAAGAAATTGAAGAAAACAAACAAAAAGAATTTTTAGATCACTTACTTGTCTCTATTTTGATCTTTTCAATTTGTTCTCCTTGCTTCAATCAACCAGAAATCGATTTGCAGACCCGCTTTTCACAAATGAGAGTCTAAAAATGAAAAAAACAATCAAAACAAACATGGGTTTTAAGTCATTTTATGACTCAGCCGCGCAGGGGAGTCCCGACGCAGGACTCCCCTGGACTCGGCTCCCGAGTTAGTGGCGAGTCGACTTGCCCGGGGTTGGGACTCCCGAGTCCGCGGTGAGTCCCAAGAGTCCGCAAACTATGTATCAAACAACTGTAGTTGTTGATCAAACAAGCACATAAATAGAGGATAAAATGAAAGTCAAAAGGTCAAATGTACCCCTGCAAGATAGGGGTGCCTAGACTTTTGGTCAATTAGATGAGGTTTTCAGCAGTTGTCTTCTTCAAGAGATCTGCTCAGAATCCTTCCAGCTACGCAATGAATCCAACAACTAGCTCTCGGGACTTGTCGAACGTTCATAAACGAAGATCAAGCGTAAAAAATGCTGGAGGCAAAGGCAAATTGAAAAACATGAAAATTTGAGTAAGTGTTAAAAAAGATGCACCCTTCTTGGAAAAGGTGCCCAACTTTTTGAGCAATCAGATGCAGCTTTTAGACTTCATGACTCCCAGGATCATCTCTTTAGAGTTGATCAATCTCCACGATGAGATCGTCAACACGAATATCGGAGTAGTCAAATCCCGACGAGGGTCAAACTAGAGCATTTCATCAAAAGTTACAAAATGCAAAATGTATCTCAGAGACACAAAACCGCCCCTGTAGGCCAGGGGAGCCTAGGAATTTGAGCTTCATAAATCAACTTTCAGTCATTGCAATACTAGTCATTCTTTTCGGAATTGAATTGGTTTTCCGTTCCATATCTTGGTGTGTTCGCAAGATTCATCAATCAACAACGATTGCAAATTAAAGCATGGAGGGTCAAATTGAAGAAGTTGAAAAGCATCCAGAAAATGGCTTAAGTTTGGTGAAAAAAGCACCCTTTTGGAAAAAGGCGCCCAAGATTTCAAGCCACCAGATTCAATTTTCAGGGTTTGCAGCTCTTAGCAACATCTTTTCAGAATTGTTCCAGCTTTGCGATTAATCTATCAGCCAAGCTTCAGGATCAACCGAGCGATTGGAATTCAGGGTCAAGTAGAGGTAGTTCGTCACGACTCATAGCAAAAGTTGAAAATCTTTAAAAATTTTCTAACTCCCTAAGGCTTGGACGCTAAAAGTCAAAGTGGGACCAGTTGATTCTCAGTTACAATTTTTGCATGCTTCCTCTTGCATGTGGCGTCCTAAATTAGAGAACTTTGAGTTAACAAGGCAAACATGCACGTTGACTCTTCAATTAGGGTTGACGCCCTAACTGACACTCCCACCTCCAAAATGGATATTTATTCATGCATGGGCATCATTTCTCCATTATTTCTTGCAATTTGAAGCTAAAATCAGCTATTTTCTCTCCAACGCCTTTTGAAGGATCTTAATGGAGGCCATTTTCAATGTTCTTTGTAGTTCCAGGTTCAGGTTGCACAGAGGAATAATTTTCCATACTTCATCTTTCCAGTTCATTCTTGCCAGGAATTCATCAGATTGGCATTATATAGAGGAGTTTTTCTTGAGGATTGAGAGAGGCAGTTTATAACTTCTATCTTCTCCCCCTCACATTTGTTCTATCCTTGTCTTAGGTTTTCTCTTGCATGTCCAAGTAAACGACGTTTTTTCACAAACTTGGCTTTCTGGGTATGTTCAGCATAGTATTGGCAACAAAACCCATGTGCCAAAATTTTTGGGGAAAATTGCCTTGCGCCCCCTATTTTTAGGGTTTTCGAAAAAAGTCATCATTTCAAAAAACGAAGAAATTGGATTTGTTTAGCTCTCAAGCGTCAACAAAACCCATGTGCCAGAAATCTTCAGAAAGAAAAGCTTATGCAACCCCGTTGCCCCTTGCAGCTTCTGCTCTGAGAGGTCATTGCATGTCAAAGAAAAAATAACTTTTTCGAAATTCTGACATCGTGGGTTTGTTTAAAAAGATATTCTCTACAAAACCCACGTCTCATAAATTTTCATAAAAATTGCCCCTCAAGAAGCTATTTTTAGCCTCACCGAAAAAAGTTGCTCGAACATATCCGTGTTTATAGTCAACAGTCTAGTTTTTTAGTATGCAATTCACTCAAACTGAATTCAAGACCAAATCGGTCTTAATTCACAATTTCATAAGAACAACTGACATTGATTTGCATCAAGTGCATCTGGAGGTTGACTTGAACGCTTTGGAAGGCATAGACCAAACCACACTTCAGAACATAGAGCAAGCTTGATTGCTTGAAGCGGTCTCATTTCCCATCTTAGCACAAAGTGTAGAGTTTGTAATCGCTTGTGTAAAGCATTACAACCCTACTGTAGAGAAATTCAATCATTGGATGGGTGAGTGGTATGCAGTCTCAAGCCTAAAGACATCGAGAAGTGTTTCACTATTCCTCCAAATACAAATAATTTGGTCATATCCATGGAGGAGTGTGAAAATGCGTTCAACTCTGGAAAGGAGAAATGTTAGAAAAGAATGGCAGAAAGGTGGCTCAAGCATAAAAGAAGCAACTTGCCAAAGAATGTGGGATTTGGAGAGTTCAGAGATGAATATGTAGTTATGATCACCCTACTCAACTGTGTTACTGGTCAAGCAGATGCCAATAGGTTGCAGCCGTGGATGTATTACATCATGGCTCAACTTGGCAACAACAGGGAACACTACGACTACGCTACGTTGATTAGTGATGTTCTCCACAAACAGATGACCGATTTCTTGATAGCGCATGAGTTCCACATGTGTTTGTACCTCGTGTATCTGATAGCCTTCCAAGGCCAGTTTAGAGGGTTGAATAATGTGGGAACTCTAGGTGTACAAAAGGTTCATCAATATTTGTTGTAGCTTGAGTTCACACAATCAGAATGACATTTTAAGCGAGTGAATGAATCATTCCTAATGTACACAGTGAGGAATCTTGATCATGAGTTACATGTGCGTACTTTAGCAGAAGCCAAATTGGCGATGGCAGATTGGGCGGATTGGTTCATCCAGTTCCCTAGTTTTACCTACATCCCCGTGTAAGGATACTCTGGTCATCCAACCATGTTACCCCGTTGTCCATCGGATAAGGTGGTATTCATGGAATTTCTACGGCAGTTGCACAAAGTTCACTCCTATCTGTGCATTAAACGCAAGACAGTTGCCACTTTTCCTTTTTAGATGGGGATTTACAGGTGCAGATCAGTAGCTGACACCAAGGCTATGAGCCATGAGATGACGAGACTTAACCTTAAGTATCTCGTCGAAAGATGCTCATATGACCCTTGGGGTCACTTTTCAGCACGCCTTGGCGGACGTTCTTCACACAAACCTTCCATAGAAGATTTCTGGTTTAACTGTGAAGACGAGTTCGATGTGTGAAGTCAAAACTACAACAGGTTCACCATTTCACAGTTTGCTGACTTCTTGTTAGAGGATGTGGAAGGGTTATCAGATGATGATGGGGAAGTCACACTTCCTACATTCTTCAGAGATCAAGTTGACACGTAGCCCCTTCCAGCCGTTGATTGGTATGCCAAGGAAAGCACATCTCTTAAGGAAAGATCAAGCAGAGTTGTGAGAAACATCATACTTTACTTGGATAGCAAGAGGACGAGGAAGGTAGTCATTCTAAACACAAAGCCGCCATTGGTTACTTCTTCACTACCTTCCACATCAAGATCAAAACCCAAACAAAAGACATGGAGTAACCCTCTAGAAGGTTTCTAGGGTAGAAGTGTCAGAGCACTCAAAGGGAAAGACACCAGTTGCTGATACAAATCAGCAAGAACAACATGTGGAGATAGCCACAAATATAGCTCAGACAGTGCCAAAAACAGAACCAGAGCTTCCCAATTCGTCAACGCCACAACAGTCTCCGATTCGCATTGACTTGGAGCCACACACGCCACCACGTAGCGTCTCAACGCAATCTCATTCGTCAAGAGTTCCTAGGACTAGCACCAATCCTTCGAGCGAGATTAGTCGAGATTCTTCTTGGCTTGAGAATCAACTCAGTAGGAAGAGGAGAAAGTCGTCCTACCAATTGGACTTTGCAGAATTTGATCATGTCTACCAAGACACGTCAGATAAAAAGTGCAAAAAGCAGGTTCATGTGGAAAGGAATGCCAACAATGAGATTATCATTGAGATCACCGCACCACCAGAGGATAAAAACTTGGATGAAGTAGAGGTTGATGACTCCACTTTGATAAAGGTCAACCTTGGTAAAAGCACACGCTAGGCTGATGTAGATCTCCTCGAAGTTGCAACAATAACCATAAAGGAGAGAGTGATAAAAGATGGTGAAGATAAAGCAGCCCTTAGGGCTGAAAATCAGTAGCTGCGCCGATACATTTGAAACCTCCTTCACAGCATTGAAAATGTCACCGCCTTGCTCCGACAGATGCTAGAGTTACTTGTAGAACAAAACCAACTAAGTCAGGTGATTGTTTATGGGAAGCGCCTGAAAGATTGGGAAAAAGAGTTCGTCACAAGGGGCCGTTTCATACTTTCAAAGTTGTTCCAGTTGAGGTACAATGCCCACAATCTTCGCCAAGAGATTCAGGTGTCGAAGCAGGACCTAGTGGTTGATAAACCACAGAATGAGATCATGGTCTCTCACTTGAGGATGGCATATGACTCGATCACTGCAGAAGAGGATAAGGAAATGCTTTTTACTTGGAGAGAACAACAAATCTTCAAGGTAAAAACACATGAGACAATTTCTACAGAATTGACCGAAAGCAGAGAAAAGGTGGCAAGTGCACTCAGGTTCGTAAGAAATTTCGTGTCACAAGTCCCTTGCCAATATTAGCGTGAGGATGGTGATTACATCGTGCTCGCCGACGTGCAGTCGGAGTTTCAGAAACTCATCCATAGTATTTTCAACGGTGTTTCAGTTGACTGTAAGTTAAGTCAACTTGCAGCCATGTCAGCACAATTCGACAAGGTGGCCAAGAGTGGAAGAGAATTGTAGAGTCAGATCACAGATGGTGAAGAGATGTTGCTAAGACATCGAGTACTTTAGAGGAGTATTAGTGCTTCGAATGATGAGGCAGTTAACAACTTCTTGGAGGAGTTGATTGCTTGTAATCATAGCTAGTGAACTACGAAGTCAGGAAGTTCCACCTTTTCTAGATAGATATTAGACACAGTAGTTAACTTGATGCCTCTTTCCAAGTTAACTCGTTGTCCCACCAATCATGCATGTCTATTTTGGAGATACCTATGTACATATGGAGTTCTAGTTTTGTTTAAAATCAATTAACTAAAGTACTTTTTCCAGTTAACTGTTAGGTTTCATGCATTTAGACATAGGAATAAATCTTGCATGTTGGCAAGAATTTAATGTTAACTCAAGGAGATTTTAGGGTTCCCTACTCCTTTGAGCTTCTATAAATAAGAGCAACCTTGCTCATTATTGTTTAACTTTTATTTGTGCAAAATTGCTGTGTCGTTAAGCCAACAAGCTTGCAAGTCAATATTGGTTTACTCTTTGTCTAAGAGTTGTTTGGTTGATCGCATTTTGTATGTTAGTACCATTTGCTGTCCCAAATCTTTTGTAATCGTTGATCAAGTTTGAAGAAAGAAATCAAAAGAGCAACGAGCCTTTGATTCAAAGTTTCAAGGTTTATCAACACTTGTTTTAATAATCTTTGTTTCAATCTACACCTCAGACAGACAATGAGCCTCCAAGGGAATTTAGAGATTAGGATTATCATTTAATTTTGTTTCTAGTAATCTTAATTTCAGTTTACACCTCGGACAGTCCAATGAGCCTCCTTGGGAATTCTGTGATCTAGCTTACCGTTTGATGTTGTTTACAATAACCTTTATTTCAGCCTACGCCTCGGACAGAACACGTCGTCTCCTTGGAAATCCTGAGATATAAGTTTATTGTTATTCATTCCCAAATTGCTCCTAATTCCTCTTGCTTTGTTTTCTTGAGGAGATAGGATAGTTTAAGTTTTAGCCTAGTTGTAGTTGAGATCTACGAAACCAGAAAAACCTCAGCTGCAATGCAAACGGTTTTATAACCTTGTGCCTCTACCAGCTGAGTAAAGAAGATAGGAACTTAGATTACTTTACTTTTTTCGCATAACAGCAAAAGAGGGAGCTTCCCCTCCTAATTTGAAGAGCAGTTAATACTGTGCATGGCTGTCCGTTGCCAATATGCACACCAGAGGTGCGAATTGTAACGCCAACAAATATATATATATTTGCAGCCTTAAAACAGGAATTAAGTTCATAATAGAACATACAATGCATATAATAAAGAAAACCACTGTAAAAATAAAAACACCTACTTCAATGTCAATTTGTTAAACTAGAATGTCATCATAGAAATTCAAAACACTAATAAATTGTTCACAATTGAGTATTTTTATACTTTGAAAATAGATAATGATAAATAATTTAAATTTCTATTTTTAGATATTTAGGTATGTGTGAATTGTGTTTTGTCAAACTAGAGATTGGATGTATGGTCCATGGTAAATGATCAAAAACAATTTTTTTTTAAGGAACTTGTGATCACAAGCTGACTCTTGGCTGCCTATCTGTAGTCGGAAGTTCTTTGTTGCAGCTTTAGAAAAAACTATTTTGTGTAGTATATTGCCAGTTGACAATCATGATCAATTCCCTGAATTCCCAAAGCATCCATATTGTATGGCTGTGTGCTTGTGCTCAACATCCACAATGGCAAATGGCTGATTCACATAAAACAGGGACCTCATGCTTAGTACTCCATCACTCATCCCTTAATTGTCTACATCTTCATTGCCCCCAAAATTCTCATCAATCTCAAGTACAATGCATATCTCCCATAGGTGGTCTCTATCTTTCCTTGTCACACAAGAATTTTCTCTGATGCGCACAACCACAAGCTTGGGGTTGCTCAAAGAATGAGCAAGAGGCTTCACAAAAAAGCAAAAATTAATTCCACTGTTGCTTTGATTGAGAAAATGGAAGGTCAAATCAGAGACAACCACAAGAAAATCATTGACTACAACTCTAAAATCTTAGCATTGTTAATGCTCTTGGATGCTTTCTTTTTGCTGGAGTTGCTTGGAACTCTCACAGGAAATGATTACTCTTGTGCAGGCCCTACAAAATGGATCCAGAATTGTCCAAGTTCATTGCAGAGTGGTCTTGGCTGAACCTGGGTTTGTTTTGCCTTACCCTGGATGGTCCCACAGGGGATCTGGACTAGGTTTGAACTGGACCTAGATCTAGAGTTTCACTGAGTGAACCAGTAACATAGGTTTAGAGTTATCATCTACAAAAGTTGACTTACACTACACTAGCATCATTAATGAAAGAAAACTCTTGTAAGAAAGAAGAAAGAAAGAACTTATATTAATATAAGATATTGGAAGGAAATAACTTATATTAATGTCTTCAAGGACAAATGTGGGTCAGTCGGATTCAAACCACATGTTGCAATGCTAATCAAGAGTGCTACAATGACTCTTAACAACCAAAAAGAAAAAAAACAAAAGTAAATCTAGATCTTTATTTGGAAACAAAAAGAACCTAATAAGGAAGGTATAAATGTGAGACATGTAATTATATACAAAATCCATGCATTACAAAAGAATCATGTGAAAAAGGAAGATTCCATGCTAAAAATAGAACCATTGATAGAGCCAAGACAAGGAAACTGACAAAGAATAAGGCTCTAATCTGCACAAAAACTGAGAGCACAAGAGATAATGACATCATTGTTGATCCCTAAGGGCCAATATAGAATCTGATGATGTCCTCTGGGGAATAACCTTGCTAATAGGCTGAGAATGAACAACTGTGTAAGGAAGTAAGGTATTCCTTCTAGTACCTCTACTAATATTTACGATTAAGAATCCTCTATTCAGACAGAAGCACTACTACCTGTCTGCCCATGTAGATCGGATTGTGCATAATGAAGAATCGTTGATTGCCTCATTGAGAATGACAATAAGATATTTGAGGTGCCACTTTGGTTGTTTGCGTCATGGTATGTTGTTTCTGATATCTATTGTTATTTGTGCTAGTGACTACAATAGCTAATGATCACTTGACGTATTCAATGGAGAACTAAGCTAGTCTAAGGTAGTGATGAGTATAGTTTCCCTAGAAGTCTACTGAAGAGTGACATTTGGAATTAATTAACTAATTTAACTTCTGTCATGCCCTGCCAAAAAGCCCAGATCGCTGCATGTTAAATCATTGACTAGGCAATATTATAAAAAACAATGCAAGGAGGCACTAACAATATTCATAAGGGAGCGCCAGCGAAATAGTTTAATTAAAATTAAATTATATTTTCCAAGGATAGTGATGGTGAAAGGTGGTGACTCTTTCACCAATAAGGTATAAAGGAGGGATCATTCCATGAGAAGAAGGAATGAAAAAAAACAATTAAGAATAAATATTATGTGACTCCTAATGTGAAAGGTTGTGACTTCTTCAAATATGAAAGGTTGTGACACCCTCAATAATAAGATATAAAAGGGAGATCATTTTCTTGTGGAGAAATCATCAGTGGGGAATGAATGAATGAATCAATTTGGAAATAAATTGTTATTCTCAAAAGGCAGCAAAGAAGGGTGGTGACTCCTTCAAGAAATGGATATAAAGGGTAAATCATTTCATTGACATTCAATCAGCAATCATCACTCATCTATCCATCAAGAAATCAAGCAATCAAAATATCAAAAGATCAATCAAGCAAAGAGCAATAAGTCTATCAATAGATCAAGCAATCAGTATTGAATTTGAGGAAGTGTCTTGCAAATAGGGAGGACAAAAACCCTTCCAAGTTCATGAGAGATTAAGGACGAAAACCCTTGAATACTCTTGGCAAGTTAAACCTTTGATATTACCACTGCTGAGTTAGGGATGAAAACCTCTAATTCAGCAGATTTGGAAGCACTTCCAAAGAATTTCAAGATATGATTTATTTTCAGACTTATGTTGTGAATTATTAATCTGAATTTTATAATAAATTCATAATATTTGACAAAGCAATTATCATCATAGTTTGAAGGAGAATTAATGCAGAAGATCAAGATAAGTTCTATTTTCAGAATTATTGAATAAGTTATAAATCTAAATATTATAATAAAATTTCATCATTTTAGATAAAGTTATATTTATAAATATAATGCAATTTTCATTTAAAGTTTGAATTATTGTTTCAGAAATTCAGGGCAAAAATCAGGAATGTTCTAGAAAGGGACATACAACTTTGTAAAGGTAGAGGGCCCAATACATGTGATCTGAATAATGAAAAAGGGAACAAGTAACCCTTTTTTTTTTAGACTACAGGAATATGAATTGGGTAGCCGTCCCCCTATAAACTGCAGTGTCCCTGGTAAACTTTTTTCACGTGACCGGTGACGCTGGTGCAACACGCCCACCGGTACCACGGGGATGGTGGGTGTTGTACCCAAACCAAATTTTTTGCTTCATTAAGGCATTTTGCATTTTAAAGTCTAAACCTTGCTAAAATGTTGTAGAATACCGTTTTGGGCAATATCAAGCATGGAGTTTTTGTCAATAGTTTGTCAGTCAAAGTCAGTTATATTGGTCAAACCTGAAGCAGAGACTCAAAATGAAGATTTTCACGATGGAGGAGTATTTCACGATGGCATTTCATATTGCAAACGGTCATTTCAATGATCGAGACAGAGTTTTCAGTGATCAAATCATGGAGATTTTTCGAGGAAAAGCCTCAAAGTGCAAGTATAGCTCAGGGGCGCCCAGTTTTTTGGAGGTCAAGATCTTGTCTGAAGTGCTCAAGCATCCAGTCAATCTCTTCGAATCAGCCCGGCTATCCGTCGAGTTATCCAGCGAGGCGTTCCGAGACTCACAGTCCAGTTATTCACGCAGAAGGTAAAATCCCTAAATTTTAGGAGATGGAAATTTTGCTCTTTTCAGGCAAAAGCGCCTTTCTAGCTTGAGGGCTTCCATTTCAAGGGGGGTAAAACTCGCAGTTTCAATATCAATGCGTCAATTGGTTGCCAGCTAGTCTGCTTATCCGACGTGATATCAAGCACAGTCATCCGATTCTCAGAGTTCAGGCGACAGTCGTCCAAAGATCAGCTTAAAATGGAGTTTTCATGTTTTTGAGCTTCTCCGTTTATGCCCAGTGCAAGTACAAGCCAGGGGCGCTGGCTTAAAGGACCCTCCAGATGGCAATATTTGCAGATAAAGTCTTCACGACATCAGTAGTATTCTTGCCTAGCTCCGCGATGCATCATTCAGCTTGTCGATCCGACGTTCCTGGTGGTCGTGGCGGAGATTCTACTAAGTACGTAATTTTACGGGCAGAACCAACAAATGGTTTTCAGTGCATTTTCATAGTCTTAAGGCGCCTAGCCTTTAGGCTGGTCAGATGAGCCCGTTCGCGTTCGAAGTCTTCACGACTATTGAGCGTAATCAATTTATCTTTCCAACGAGCATAGCCGTCAGCCTTCAGCATTTGGCAGTCGCTCGTGCGTGCGAGGTCTTTGGTGTCATACTACAAAGAGAAGACGTTTGAAAATGACTAAGTCTGGGAGCGGTAATTTTATTTAAAATACGCACTGGAGTTTTTGAGGTCTTAGAAGCAGTTTTCTTGCCTCGTCACCTCCAGTGACTTCTCTTAAGGGCCCTCCTGGTTGTCCGTTAAAACAGATAATGCCTGAATCGGGTCATCCCAGCTCCAGATATCAACTGTCAAAGTAGGGTGTTTTTGATGACGTTTGATTTTCGTCAAAATGACAAAAGTGCAACCTTGAGCCAGGGGCGCTTTTCTTTTTGAGGCCCTTAACACAGCTTTTAGCTGTCGTGCATACAGTCATCAGATGCAGAATATCTCCAGTCATGCCGTGAGCTTCGTTTCATATCAGTAGGGTTCACCGTTCGCCGTCGGCAGCCGTTTGAAGTGTCAGATGGCAGTTTAGGAAAATGGCTAAGTCTGGAACCCGTAAAGCAATTTAATCAAGTGCGCCTAATTTTTCAAGGGATCAAACGATGGATTTTGCAGTTGTGTCTCCCAGCAGACATTTCTTCCTTGTTCAGTAGGCTTTCCGTTGATTATCTCAGATCAGTCTCAGCATCACCCGGTCATCCGGAAACCAGTGTCAAAGTTGGCCAGTCGCGACAGTGCTGTCAGCTATTAAATAGGGAGTTAGTAAAAAAATGAAGTATCCTGAGCAAAAGGACGCCTATATGCTCATGTGATGACTTTTTGGAATCAGTAAAGTCAAAAGATGAATCTCAGAGCTTCAACCAGTTTGTCAACTGAAGTTCGGAATATGCTTGTCTATAAATAGCATTTTCTATTTTTGGCGCCATTGCATGATAATAATTATTTTATTATTATTTTCAAATTTGAACTTCAGCTAGTGGCAGTCGAACTAAAGAGCAACCAATCAGAGGCTTTCTATTCTGGTTAGGGTTTGTGAATTCTTGCAGTTGCTAAGTGGTGCGAATTTATTATTATTTATATGTGACGCCATCTTCATTGTTCTTCACAAGCTTTCAAAGAGAATTCGTATTTCTCAAGAGCAAAATCAATCTTGAATGAAATTCGTATTTTTCTAAAGGCAAATTCATCTTCAAAGGAAAAATCGAATTTTATTAATTGTTCAAAGCAAATTCAAGAGCAAAATCGTATTTCTTCAGAAGAGCTAAGTGGCGCACATCTTCAAGGCAATTCGCAAATCTTCAAAGGCATATTCAATATTTTAAAACAATTCGCAATTCTTCAGAGGTTTCAAAGGCGAATTAAGATTCAAAGGCGTATTTATCATCTCAAAGGCGAATCCTCAAATTCATACAAATTCGTATTTTCTTCAGAGAAATTCGAATTTCTTTCATTAAAAAGGCGCAAATTTCAAGAGCAATTCGTGGTTTTCAATTCTAAAGCGAATTCTTCCAGTTCAGAGGCAGAATCTTCATCAATTCACAGGGGCGATTTTTCCTAACATATCTTTTTGCAGATTAAAGTTCACAAATATCAGCAATTCAAAGAAATCTTGGGCGATTTTCACAGAAAAAGACATCAAAAAACGTCTTTTGCATCCTTTAAATCTCATATTTCTCACAAAATACATTGTGCATGTTCCTGAAATTGGCGAATTGGGCAAGTCTCAGTATCTGGATCGTTTCCATATAATTTCCTCGAGTTAAATTTGTGCGTTTGATTTTTCACGAATTTTTAGCTTCAGAACACTCGTTCTCGAATTGCTAAATTTCTCAAGTGAAAATCTTTGTACAATCGAGTAGAAGTTGAATTTTCGCAAATCTGACTTTCTGGGTTGTCTTAGAATCCTTTTCTGGACAAAACCCATATCTCGGATTTTTCGCTGAAAATAATTCTTCGAAAGGCTATTTTTAACTTTCGCAGGCTATTTTTAGATTCCAGTAAATCTTGTTAATATAGTCAAGTTCACAGTACAGGTAAGTTTTTTAATGCGCTTCACTCTACCGACACAGACCAAAACCGGCCCTTACTCGCGATTTCCGCAGATTGGTTGAGACGGATCTTCACAAAGTATTGCCAGAGGCAGTGCTAGACCCAGTTAAAATCAGAAGTTCAATCATTCAGAATATCGAGCAGTCTGGTTTACTAGAGGCCGCTTCCATACCTATCTCCGTGCACTGTATTGAATTCGTGATGTCTTGCATTAAGCATTACAATTCTACTACTCGTGAGATAGTGTCAGTTGACGGACGGGTCATTTGCAGTCTCAAACCTGTGGACATCGAGAGGAGTTTTGGCATTCCTCAACACCAGAACAGTTTGGTGATTTCTATGGAGCAGTGTGCACAAGCATTTGATGCTGATGTGGACAAATGTCAGAAGAAAATGGCAGAAAGATGGTTAAAACAAGCAAAGAACAGATTGCCAAACAATGTGGGTCGCGGTGAATACAAGGATGAGTATGCGATTCTAATCACACTCCTGAATCGTGTCTCAGGTCAAGAACATGCAAATGTTTTTCAGCCTTGGATGTATTACATTATTGGTCGCATCATTTCTGGGCAGGAGCATTATGACTGGGCATCCTTCATCAGTGACATTCTCCACAGGCAAATCACCGGTTTCTTAGTTGCTCATGAGTTTCACATGTGTTCATATCTCGTGTACTTGATCGCTTATCAGGGTCAGTTCCGAGGACTTAACACCGTGGGCATCCTCAGTGTTCAGAAGGTTTATCAGTATTATGATCAGCTTGAGTTCACCAGAGCTGAACGTCATTTCAAGCGTGTTCATGAGGCTTTTCTAACTTATACAATGAGGAATTTGGACCGGGAGTTGCACGTTCGTATCTCGGCAGTTGCTAGGGCAGCGATGGATGGATGGGCAGATTGGTTTATTCAGTTCCCAACATACGCCTACATCCGAAGCATTTACTATAGGAAATCCAGCTATGCTTCCACGTTATCCTTCGGATAAGACAATCTTTCAGGAATTCCTAAGACAGATGCATGATGTTCATCGCCTTCTACGCCGCAGGCACAGACCATCTCTCAACTTTCCTTTTCAGTTTGGAATGTATTGGTGCAAGTCGGCAATTGATGCCAAGATTGCAGGACAAGAGCTTGAGAAATATCATCTTAAGTATCTTGTCGAAGCACGTGCCTATGACCTTTTAGGTCATTATACAGCTCGCCTTGCTGGAGGCACATATCACGAGCCTTCTATGGAGGATTACTGGGCAAATTGCGCAGATGACTTCGAGGTTCGCAGACGCAGTTACGGCCGCTTCTCTCTCTCACAGATTTCTGTTTTCTTATCAGAAGATGTGGGAGGTTTATCGTGATGACGCAGGGAGGCTCTTCCTCGCTTCGTGAGAGCAGTGTCGAGATACACAAATCGCTGCCAGATTGGTACCGCTGGAATATGCAACGGTCAAAGAGAGGTCAAGCAGAGTTATTCAGAACAGTATACTTTACCTCGACAGCAAGAAGACCAGGAGGGTAAGTGTGCCCAGAGTAGAGCCGCCAATAGTGGTGAATCCTTCGCTACCTTCCTCAATAAAACCTAAATGTAAAAAGAGGAGTAATCCTCCCAAGAAAGTACAAGCCAAACACCAAAGGGCAGAGGCGCTTTGCCATCAAGCTTCACACACGTAGCCCGACAGACAGCCTTTTGTCACAGCCAGTTCAGAGATCAGCTCAGAGCCCGCCAGTACCTGAGGTTCAGCCTCAAGTTCCTATAACAGTTTCAGAGCCTTCACCAGTCCCAATTCACATTGAATTGGACTTAGACTCTCCACCTCGCAGTGGGTCCTCTACACACTCACTCTCATCAGTACCTCCTGTCGCTAGTGCAGACCCTTGTAGTAGCATTAGCCGAGATCAATCTTGGGTCGAAGCTCAGCTAGGAAGGAAGAGGAGGCAACCATCTTATGTTCTCAATCATTCTGATTTTGATGACATTTACCAAGATGCGCCAGATAAGAGGGTTAAGAATATGGTTCATGTAGAGAGAAACACTGACATGGAGGTTGTCATTGAGACTGCCATACCTCCACAGGGGAAGAACTTGGCTGAATTAGAGTCTCAGGATTTTGAAGTTATCACAGTCAACCTTGGTTGCAGCACACGCCAGACTCAGGTTGATCTTCTTCAAGTTGCTACAGACAGTGCCAGGGACAGAATACTAAAGGATGGAGAAGACAAAGCAGCCCTCAAGGCTGAAATCAGACAGCTTCGTCAGTACATTTCTACCCTTGTGCACAGACCAGAAGCCATCAACACACTCCCACCGATGCTTGAGCCACTAGTAGAGCAAAGTCAGCTCAATCACTTAGTTGCATATGGCAAGCGTTTGGAGGAATGGGAGGAAGATTTCGTTGCTAGAGGCCGTACCATGCTTACAGAGTTATATCAGTTGCGGTACAATGCACGAGAGCTCCGTATCCGTCTTCAGGATGAGGAACGGGATATGGCTATTAACAAACCCAGGGATGAAATTATGATTGCTCACTTGAGTTTGGCTTATGACACAGTCACAGATGCAGAAGACAGAGAGGCTATCTACTCTTGGAAGACACAGCTGGTTTTCAGAGCAAAGATAGAGGACAGCTTGGCATCAGAGTTGGCTGAGAGTAGAGAGCACGTCACTAGTGCACTCCGGTTCGTGAGGACTCGTGTCTCGCTTACCGTGCCGTTATCAGATCGAGGGTGGTGCCTACATGGAGCTTACCGATGTTCAGTCAGAGCTTCAGGCACTCATTCATATCATTTTCAGTGGGGAGACAGATGGCTGTAAGGTTACTCAACTTACAGTCATGTCAGCATTATTCGATGAAGCAACGAGAAGCAGAAGGGAACTTCAGTCTCAGATCACAGCTGGTGAGGACATGCTGCATCGACATAGCATTCTTCATCAGAGTCTCATCGCTCCAGATAGTGATACAGTTAACAATCTCATTGAGGGATTGATTGCTCGAGATCACACATAGTGAACTTCAGTTCCTGCCTCTCAGGATAGACATTACACACACGAGTTGAACTGGGTGTTACCCTTTCCAGTTAACTCGAAGTTGTTATCACATGCATATCTATTCTGAGACTCGCCTTTCACACTTGGAGTTTGATTTTAGGGTTTTCGTTAACTGATGGTAGTCTTCCAGTTAACATGCTTTCAATAAGGACGTGCATGCTCGCACAATTGTCCATTTTTAGATTAGATGTTTCCATCAAACTGAGGGTAGTTTCCCAGTTGACTGTATAGTTTACTTAATTAGGGTTTGGCGAATTGCTTGCATGCATTAAGTGCAGAATCAGTGAGATGACTTAAGGTGATTTTAGGGTTCCCTACACCTTGATGTATATAAATAAGAGCTTTTGCTCATTTGTAAATAACTTTTGCTTGAGAGAGAAATATATGTTGCGCCTACCTTGCCCTCAATATTGCTCTTTTTGGTACTTGTTCATGTGTCTTCACTATTGCAATTGATTGTTATGCCACATAGGGTTTCGAAAGATTGTAATGCTGAATTCTTTCCATAGCTTAGATATATCCGTTTGAGCATCTTTATCATTGAAATCAATTGTTATGCCACATAGGGTTCCAAGAGATTGAAGTGATAAGGCTGTTTGTGTTAATTTACCATTGTGATTGATCGTTATGCCACATAGGGGTTCGAGAAGTTGCAGCGATAAATCTGTTTTGTGAATCTTTATCAATATAATCGAAGGTTATGCCACATAGGGTTTTGTGAGATTATAAAGATAAAGGTTGCTTTGTGAAGACTTTGCTGTTTCGATCGAGTGTTATGCCACATAGGGTTCCATAAAATTGTCTTGGTAAAGTCTTAAATCTGTTGTGCCCAATAAGCTGGTTTAGATTGAGATGATAGTTGTGCCACCTTGCCCTCAAGTAGAGAGTCTAAACCCGTTTATCGTCAGTTAGTCAAACCTTGCTCCGTTTCCTCTTGCTCTGTTTTCCTGAGGAGATTGGATAAATATAAGTTGTAGTTTAGTTGATTTGCGAAACCAGAGAAAACTCAGCTGCAACGTGTAAGTTCTTTCAAGAAAGCCTTGTGCCTCTAGCAGCTGAAACAAAAAGACAGGACATAGTTTTAGCTTATTTTTCCTTTGCAAGTACATTTGTCAAAGCACAACGAGGGAGCTTCCCCTCCATAATTTGAAGAGCACTCATTGCGTAGTGTGCATAGGCTGTTCATAACAACTTCTACTCCAGAGGTGTTAGTTGTTACGCCAACATTGCACTTGATCTTCGTTTGTGAGCATTTGACATGGTTGTTGGATTCATCGTGAAGCTGGAAGGATGCTGAGAAGATGTCTTAGAGAAGACAGTAAAATCACATTTGGTTGCTCAAAATGCTAGGTGCCCTTGGTTGGCAGGGGCACTTTTGCTCTTTTGACTTTCGTTTTATCCTTCGTTTTATGTGTTCATTTGATCAACAGCTACTAATGTTTGATAGGTCTTGTGGACTGGCGAACAGATTCGTTGCAAAGCTGAGCTGAATCCGGGAAGATCATTTGGAGATAACTAAATCAAAGACTGATTTCTGAATGGTTTCTTTTTTGGGCAACCTTGGCCTGTAGGGGTGTTCTTCCCTTGATAAACTGCCATTTTTGATGACTCTTGACCTTCAGCATCTTCCGCCTCTGCCTTTGTTTGCCGGTGTTTGATGAATCTATTGAACTTGCTTGACGATCCATCGGAAAGCTAGCAGAATTTTGAAGAAGACCCTCAACATTGCAAAACTTAATAGTTGTATTTGACCTCTTGAATTCTTGGGCGCCCTTGGCTAGCAGGGGCACTTTTGGCTCTAGTGTTAGTTATTTTCTAATGATTTTACTCTCCTTGCACTTCACGTTCACCGTGTTGCTTGACTGGGTTGACCGTGCTGTCAACGACGTGACCGCGTTCACCGTTGTGATTTCTTTCATCACTTCATGTGCACGGGTATTGAAAAGTTGACCAAGGCGTTGACTGCACAGGCATTTCCCTTGTGACAAGGTGTCCTTTTTCCAGACTTAGTTTATTTTTTGCATTTTTCAACTTTTGAAATTCCCCTCCGTCGTTGAGCATCTTTTGCCATAGACTCTTCTGTGAAGTGTTTGAGACTTAGCTTTCGACACCTGGTAATTGGCCATTTGCCATTGATGACCTCAGAGGTCCTAGCTTTTCTCCTGAAAAAATGAAATAGACCCACCAGAGCAAAAATGACTTTTTTGTGATTCTGAATGGACCAGTGTGATTGTGACGAAGACTAAACCAATCAAAATCATTTTGAGTAATTTATGGAAAGATCCTATTTTTTAGGGTTTTTCTAAAAATAGGGGCCTGAAACCCTAATTTCAAAATTTTCAAAAATTTGCAAGTATCCTCTTGACAATAAACCCATAAAAACCCTATGCTTCGTTTGTCGTTCATAAATTTCTAAAAATAGAAAATTGCCTTTTGATGACAAGAATTTTATTTTGGGTACAACAAACCTACAATAGTTCCTATAATTTTGGCAAAAATTACTATCGGAATAAATACTATCGTTTTTTGTGTACTGAATGTCTACTGAACAGGTAAAAGAACTTGAGAACACAACTATTTGAAAAGTTAAAAAAAGAAGACTGAAAGCAAAATCGCAATAGATGATTAGGAATTAGTGGGTCAAGTTTTCTGTGTGTGCAATCCACTACCTTGTACAAATCCACTTGCTTTTATGGTGTCAGACATTCCTTGGGAAAAATAGTCAGACTCTACATTCTTCCCACACAAGTATAGCAACATAATTGGAACTTGTAAAACTATCTCCGTTGAGGATGATCCTGAGGGTATTTAGACTCTCCTGAATGGTATTTTATTCTCTTACAATAGTCTTCTTAATCTCCTTTGTGGGAAGAGAGAGCATCTCAAGCACTTACCCTTCCCAATTTCACATTATTTTTTTGTGGCCCTTTGGTTGCCACAAGACACCTTCCCTGCTTTGCTTATATGACTTTTGAAAATGTTAACCCTTTTCGTGTATCCATTTGTATGGAAAATTTCTAATTATGACTGTCAAATTTGTGCCTGATGAATGTACATGTATTCTTTTATAATGTTTCATAAGATTCTAGCTTTCATAGAATTTCAAAATTTTAATGCTTTTGAAGTGTGGATCTTTTAGTCTTGTGACGTTCTCAAGAGTCTTAGTCTTGGAAGCCTAAGTCTTTTCTCTATTCAATCATTTATTTATAATATTAACTTCTAGTATTGTAATATTTATGAGTCTTATGCTTTGGAAAGCTTAAGTCCTGGTTCTAATCCAGTCATTTATTTTTAATATTAAGTGCTATGTACATGTAGCATTTGTATGGCAGGAAGGATAATCTCTCGAGGCTGTAACAATATTGATCTTGAACTCCTTTAGGCATTCTACAATCATGCCATTGCAATTTTTCTTCTCTTTCCTAGCTCTTGTGTACATTATTTCCTTTATTTTTGAACTTGTGGGTTTTATGATAAACTATTTCTCAATTATTTATTATGCTATGCTAGTTGATTAGAATATTTAGAGAGCTAGGGTGGTAATAATTTTGTTGTAATGGAAACACTGTTAAATATTCGCTAATTCTGTTCATTTTGCATTGATTCCAGGAGCAGCTTAAGCGAAACGATTTATCATTTGTATTTCGTTTAAAGGTATTTCTAAAGGACAAAAACATGTACTTTTTTCCTTAGAAGATTAATACACAAGAATATATTTTGTTAATATTTAATTTGAAATTAGACGATAGTAATGGTCTTAGGATATCTATTATATCTAGTTAGATGTTTGTTTGCATGAAGGACAATCTTCTCCACAAGAAAGAGCAATAAATGACTACTATCATTTTTGTTTCATGCTTATTTGTTGTTAAAAACTCATTGACCATAGAATCTTGAGGCTAAATTTAACTCATTCATTCCATTTTGAGTTTATGTGGAACTGACCTTTTTGTTGGTATGCCAGTGAGTGTAAGTCCATTCTTTAGAGACTCCATTTTGGTATAAACTTACCCTCTATTTGTACCCTTCTTGCACTATGAATATCATCATGTCAAGGAGATCAAGAGCTCCTTGATACCCTCTGTCATTACTCTTAAATATTTTGGCTTACCCTTTATCCCAAGAAAAAACCTTCAGATTTTGAACCCTAGGCATTAATTTCAAAAACTAGATCTTTCTATAATATTCCAACTTGGTCCATCAAAATAAACTCCCCTCTCTTGTAATTTATT
>VDFB02271919.1:0-18758 GCA_007258455.2 Sequoia sempervirens
ATATATATTCAAAACAGAATAAACTCAAAACACAACATATACGTGAGAAAACCCTTTCGGAAAAAAACCCACACTCCAAACACTCAGCTCAATTGTATTAATCAACAACAACAACAGTTACAATACAATCTCAGAGCTATGCTCTTCAGGAGTTTTCACACTATTACAGGATTTTGGAATAATTTCGGCAGCATAACAGTGTCTCTGAAAATCTTCAACCTGTCTCATAAAATGTGCTAAGGCACCAACATATAAATAGAGCTCAACATGAAAAGGAAGGCTCCCATGGTTTCCAAAACCAACTTCAAATCCCAAGAGGTAAGTTGTGTCAAAAAACAATAACTTGCTAATCCATGAAACGTTGCACATAGCAACTTTCAAAAGCAACAACACCTATCTCATCTATAACGGTCATCTTGCCAAATACAATGTAAGTTCAACATAGAAACCGCAATAACCAAGAATAGGTGCTTTCTTTACCTCACACCACTTAACAAACATGAACTCCACCATAAATGTCAGCTACTAAAATATAACTCCAATCTATAATAGAATTTGCAAACAAAGACTCTTTAGTCAACAAAGGAAATTTCCAAATCAATTTCCACTCCAAAATGGAAATATATGTCAACATCTCCCCAAAAAAATAGTATCTTCTAAGTGAGATCCAACTTCCTATAAAATAGGGATTATGCCATCTCATCACCTACCATGTAGGATGCCACCTCACAAAGAGGTCCCACAAAGATGAATGACAACTTAGGAAATTAATAATTTACAATAAAAATAATTATGCAACAATTAATTAAAAATAATTCACCATATTGAGACTCTAAGGTTGAGACACCTTAATCCCAACAGGTGAAACATGCCGCTAGATGGTTTTATCCATTTCATTTTGTTGTTCAAAGGATGGTTTTAGGAAAAAAGAATATTGTGGACATGACGAGTGCACAACTTGTGTTGTAGAACAAGTTGAATAATTTAAAGAAATCGAAACTTAGAGAAAGAGAAAATAAGGTGATGTGAGATAATTTTGATTTCCAAACAATGCTTCTGGAGAAGAAGTTGGATACATTGCATAGTTCAAAAGAGAATTCAAAGGAACAATTATGCAGCAAAGATATTGTCAAAGTGTTACTAACGATATGTCAACGTCATTTGAGGATTGCACCCACCCCCAACTGCACTCAGCACCAACCAAACAGTGTTGTGCTTTATTTAGACAAATCCTTTTGACCAACCCAAGTCAGATCCGAGCAGAAGTTTTCATATGAGTTTCCTAGTGAAAGTGTTTTTGAAGAGTGCACCTCTTACAAAAGGAAGTTCCAGAAAGCCACATAAAAAGTTGTTTGGGCAATCAACAAAGTTGCATAAGCAAAAAGCCTTCATCCAAGTGTACGCAATTTTTTCCTTATTAAAGAAGAGAAGAAAAAACAAGTGATATGTTATGCAAGTTAAAAAATAGCATTGGGCGTGGATTTACTTGAGAATGGATAACGAGATGATGAAGACTGTAAAATGTGAAGTGATACCAACATACTGTTACTAGAGAGAGTGAGGAATGCATACCACACATTTTTAGAAGTGTTATGTTTTTCAATATGAAATGCTTAGGGAGCAACCTTTACTCGGGACTTAGTATAGTTGATGGAGAAGGATTTCCTAGGATTTAGCTTCAAACATTAGGAACATACAGGGGTGTGTAAAGATTTTCTTGGATGTGTTAATGGTTGCCATGGTCACCTTATTAAATGCCCATTGCAAGGTATACTTGCCATGGTCACTGATGTGCATGCGTGTTGTAGTTTATGGTTGTTGTGCCTTCATCGTTTCAATAGCATTTACTTCTATAGTTTTATTAGTTTAATACTATTGTAAAAAATAAAAATAAAAAAAATTATTTAGGTTAATTAAATAAATGTAATTAATAAGTACACAAAGAGTTTTGAGTTGATAAATAAAATTGAAATAAATGCAATAATCAAATAAGAAGATAGAAATGTTTAGCATTAGGATTGATGAAGAATAGTTGTTAATGTCTCAGAATCTAGTCTTTACAAAAAATGTACATTGAACTCAAGCTTTGCAAGTTTGCTCTTGACTGCTACAAATCTAATTTGAGACAAAATTGATCTATGTCACATGGGAATAAACTGACAAGATATGTGCCTAAAAAGTTGTTCACTCTCACCTTTCGATATCTGAATTTAGCAAAGTGGTGTCTAGAGACATTGTTGAAGCGCTTGTTGATGTGATGGGTGAATTGGTTCTCCTAAGTTCTCCTAAGTCAAACCACTAGGTGGACCAAATTAACAATGATGAGAAATATTGATGACAACATTAGTAGACATGTGAGTGGCCTGTATAATAATGCAAATTTGATTCATTTAATGCTCTTGAATTTGAAACTAAATGCTCTAATTTTCTTATGATGATTGTCCTTGTTAGCTCAAGCGAGGTTTGAACCACAAGGTTGTCAAGCTTTCACAGCGTTTTAGAGATGAGAACAAGGTTTGAAAGAATTAAACCTTCTACTCTCCAGGCACTGCTAGACCTAGGCGGGTGTACCTATAATAAATGAAGCAGACTTGACTATTGATCTTATCTTCATGCCATGATTTGTCCAAGATGGCAAATTGAAATGGACAAAATAAAACAAATTTGGTATATATTGTATACCAACATTCAAAACTAAACCCTAAAATGCTCAGTTAACAGATGTAAAAAGTATGAATAAAACTAAATGATGAAAATGGTGAGACCAGTGCCTTATATAATATATGGAGTCAAATAAAATAATAGACAACTGACTTCTTTCTAGATTCATTCAAATTGTTTGGCATATTTATTTATAACCAATATAAAAATGCAAGGCTGTGATTATTGAGTTCTTCTTACGATCTAAATGAAATTCCTTGAGTCCTTTGTGATTAATCAAAAGTATTTAATCCTTCCTTGAAAGAACCTATCAACCAATCACACAGATACGGAAAATACATATTGATAAACCAAACATAAACTTGTTATGTTGATCTAAATAACCAAGAAATATCAATTTTAGAGACAACTCAAATAATTCTTTCAATAAGCACAACACAACAATTGACACCAAAATACGCCAGCAAATCAGATGATTTTCATTGATATCTCCATAGCTTCAAAATATACATCAAAGTCTCAACCCTGTGAAACATGGCGTTCCACTGTATCCTCTATTCTCTATCCTATTCTATCTATATCCATATTGTTTACAAAATGGACATTTATACATTGAGAATATGAAAGGACGCATCCTTTTGGAAATAGAAAATACATATTATAAAACAAAAGATAGAGAATAACTAGGCTCTATTTAGCCATAAGTGAGTCTTATTGAGGTGGTCCAAATAATCTTGATGCTCATATGTGTCCGCATCTCCAACAGCATTCCGGATCGTAACTTCCATCTTGACCATTTCCTCATTTTGTTTACTCACTTCTTCCAATGTTGTATCCTCTGCAGAAGCTATCTTCATGATTTCATTCAGCATTGACTCACATTCATTTTTCCATCTGGTGGCCTCTTTCAAATCCCCATTATCATCAGAAAATGTAATTACAGTTTTCTTAGCAGCTGCAATTAACCCCTGTTCATCCCCTTGCAATTCATCATAGAAATTTCGATGGCGATTGATTATATGATTTACAGCTTCAAGTGCAGAACTGCTAGCTTCATCACTTTGAGCCAACTCATGAAATTTCTCCATGATTCGTCCATCCATCCTTGTGTGCTCCTTCAATGCAGCAAGAGTATGAGAATATTTTCCCCACAATTTATTCAACCAGGATGTCAAATGATCCTACCTCTTCTTGACAATTGCAGCAATAGCATCATGCTTTCCCTGAGAATAAGCACTTGACCCTACCCAGTGGTCTTTTGCCTGATAGCTTTCTCCTTGAGCGATCCATTTGGTTGTCCCCATTGAAACACCAACCAAGTCTTTGAGTCTATCATTTTCTCTCAACAATTTCTCATTATTTGCTTTATACATTTCTCTTTCTTTTATCAACAGCTGAATTTGTGCTTTATTCAACTTTGCAATATTTACACCAATATCTGTAGTAGCTACAGGATCAACTTCTCCAGCCTTTAGAGTCAAGACATGGCCAAATGCCTTCTCTGTATCAAGTACCACTGATTTCCTGTGGGGTGGGTACAAAGCCCATATCAACATTGATCCCTCATCAGTATTATATTTGGAGCCTGCATATACTTCTGTCACCTTTTCCTTATCAAGCTTATGAGTAGCATTACTACCCTTCAAGAAACTATCAAAAACCAATGCAGAATTCAAATCTAAACCAGGAAATATCATAACACCAGCATCCTCCAACATTTTCCTCCCCACTTCTGGAGTCATATTTTCCATTTCATCATCCACACATCTTCTCAATTGAGCCAACAATTGTTCCTCATTTCCAGAAGTGATATCATCAACATTCTCTCTTATCTCCTTCCCCTTCTGCTTGTACAAGAATGCTTTGAACTCAGGGGAATGTATAAATTCATCATCAGAAACAAATGATTTGTACTCCATGTGCCTTGTATCAACATCACCACTTTCAATACTTTGTTCTCTAATAGGGCAGACATACTGTTGAGTCCTCATTCTGGATACCTTTTCTGTTCTACCCTGTGGCACATTAGCTCTTGGTGCTTCTTCATCTCCAGAAGACAATAAATCAGTATCTTGTAGCCCTTGGTTATACCTTTCAACTACCCTTTTTGCTTCATCTTCATCCAGATTCCTGATCATATCATCAAAAGGATAGAGTACATGCTGATACCCTCCAAAGTTAATCCTCTCTTTGGTTGAATTGATATATCTTTCAGGGTCAAACTATTTCCTAATTGGTCCTCTTTTCATGTTATAGTGCAACAATCTATCAAGGATTGAGTTATATCCCTCTTTAGCCAACACAGTGAAATCACCAAAACACAAAGTACTAGGCATAAAAGCCTGCTTCCCAAAAGAACTGAAATGCATCACACTACAGAAATCCATTTGTCTGACAATTTCCAAGTATGCAACCCTGTTTGGAACTGTCCTTGGCAAAATGAAAGGAGCATCTTCAAATCCATACTCTGATTACTGTAGCTCCCTCTAAACAATACCAGTCTCCCTAA
Source organism: Sequoia sempervirens (assembly GCA_007258455.2). Classification (NCBI taxonomy): domain Eukaryota; kingdom Viridiplantae; phylum Streptophyta; class Pinopsida; order Cupressales; family Cupressaceae; genus Sequoia; species Sequoia sempervirens. Next base: position 5,171 of record VDFB02271919.1, read on the forward strand.
TTATGGTCAATTGGCCCATTGAAGTCTTTAGGCTGTAGGAATCTTTTGATCTCATCAGTCAATGAATAGTTATAAGGATAATGATACAATCTATACAATGTCTTTACAAAATACTCCTCAAAATGAATAAAACTAGAACCAGCAAACCTGCTATCCCAAATGGAAGTCCACAACTGAACAAGCAATGCTTCACCCTCCTTACCAATCTGAGAAATTCTCATTTTCGGAGGCCACACCCCTAGCTCTTGTCCGAGGTATAGCACTAAGTGCATCAACAATGAATAGTTTCTGAGGTGAACAATGGAAGCTCCACCCTTTATAGCCATCAATCCTGAGTCAAGCTCCTTAGAAATATATGAAGCATAATCAAATAGCCTGGAGTTGTGATATTGAATGTCTGTTGCAATGACCATTGGCACCATTGACATGAATTCTGGGGCATCCATCCCCAACACCTGACACACTAAAAATATGTATATTTCATATAGGTTTCAAACAAATCTACATGATAGGGAGGCCCCTCACTATCTTCCAGAGGTTCTGGCTTGTTACCCTGTTTAACCCTGTGAATTGGTAACCTCCAACCTCCAACCCTTGTAACTTGTATCCATTCTGGAAAATTCCTTCTACAACTCCTCACAATTGATTTCCTCGTTGCAAAACCCTTCCAATTTGAAAACTTCACCAATTGCTTCTTTTGACACATGTATCTGTGGTTTTCCAAAAGGATCACATATTGCTTTATACTTTGAATCATAATGATCAGCAAGCAATTTTACTAATTCAACATTAACGAATACATTAGGGCATACTAATTTTCCTACATTCAACCTCCATGGATTATAGACTGGCTCAAAATGATTCCTTCTATGGTAGTGGAAATTGAAAAGCTCATACCCCCTTACAGCAGTCTAGACATCACCTATGAACTTGCATTTACCATCTAGCTTATCAACTTCTACCCTAAGTTGTGCGGACTTTCTAGCTTTAGGCCCTGAATCGGGTAATTGATCAATAAGGTCTTAGTTCAACCTCCGTTCAATGCCTTCATGCTCTGTATCAGTCTTTTGTTTCTTTTCCTTTGACTGACTACTCTCACCAAGCTTTCTACCCTTACCCTTTCCAGAACCAAAAGACTCCATTTTTCAAGCTTACAGAATCAAAATATGAAAATCAGAGAAGCAATTACTTACAGTATTCTGATTGAGCTACTCCAACTGAAAAAATGTCTCAATTCTCTATTTAGCATGCCAATTCACCAGCAATCAATTCAGAAATAAGGAATTGATTAAAACACTACTATCATTACTATTTTATCCCATCGTGCCATTAATGAAGCATGAATGACGCCTCCTTTGAAACTGGCACTGTTGCATCAAATGTCCTTTCGATGAGAAAATTTAAAATCTAGGGCAAAATCCCTTTTCAATGTTTATTTCACCATTCGCAAATACATTCTATGGTCATACTGACACCTGGAACCAACTTGATGACTCACGCTTCTATTTTTCATGTCGCTATGACAATTTCAAATCGGGGAGATGTCACATAGACTTCATGGTGCCATACCGATATGTATTTTTCAAAACATTTTCCAATCACTGAGACATTGATGTTCTCACACTGACCAAAATTATTTATCATTATGCTCTTCGCTATAACCTGCAAATATCGGGGAGACCTCTCACAGACTTCATCTTGTTTTACCGAAAGTCTTCATTTACATTGGGTTGCCAAGACAAATTTGTACTCTTGCCGATGCAATCTTCATTTCACCCGCTTCGTTGTGACTTTCAAAATCAGGGAGATGTTATGTAGATACCTTTGCGTCTTACCAATATATATTCTTCAATGTATTTTCCAATCGTTAAGACAAAATCACCCTTTCACCGATGAATTCTCATTTCGGTGTGACCACCAAGTTTTCTCGCCGAAGAAATAAACACAACCATTGAAACAATACTTTTGGAAAGATAATGAACCTTTGGGAAGACTTATACCGACACCAAATGTCTTATCGAAATCACTCCTCCAGATTACTCCTATTCAGCAATACTCACCCCGAATTACCTGTCAGTATAATTTTCATACTTCGGTGAAACTTATACCGAAAAATTCCTCTCCCAGCAATGCAAATATCTATCGGCACAAGTTCTAACTCGGCAAGACTCTATAACTTCTCACCGATAACTTTTGAGTATCCTTGAACTTGGTTTGGCAAAACAATATCCACTTCACTAAGACCTTCCCCGATGCACACAAGTCTTACCAGGACAATTGCTTGCAAGCCATTCGATAAGACAAAATGACTTCGTTATGAGTTCACGCTGATACCAATCAGTCTGGCCGAAACGACCCCTTTATGCATTAGTCGGTATGACATATTGTCTTTTCCTTGACATTACACCAATTCCCCAACACATGCTGATATACTTTTTTCTAGATGCCTGTCGGCAAGAAAAATTAGTTCGCTGAAACATTTTCCTGAACACCTTTATCTTAAGCGATAAACTTCCACATGCACCGGTCGGCGAAACACACTGTATTCACTATGAATTCACTCTGACAATGACTCCCCTTTGCTGAAATGATTCCTTTTGTCGTCAAAACAAGAAAATTTTCCTGCCGATAGTCTGCAAACATATATTAGTGAAAAATCAGGTTGGGGAGACTTTTACAATGTCCTGCCGATTCGGGTCTTTTAAAGAAAAATGAAAGACTTGATGGATTCAATGGATTTTATGATAGAAAACAAGCAATACAATACAAAGGACTTTGATGCTTATGATGAGGACTCAATGCTTAAGGAACTCTTGGATAAATAAATGTAAAAATTTCAAAATTTCACGATTACTTTCGTATATCAATTTAAGTGCACAATGAATGTCTTTAAATACCATGGTATAGCAACACATCATACAATGTACACTAAGTTAGCTTGCAATGACTAGTGAAAAGGGCAAGATAGCTTGAATTTGAACTTGAAGCTTTGGGATTTGGAGATCATCCCCATGCTTCTTGAGAATCAAGATCAATCTTGTGTCACACAAAATTGATCTATAGGGATAAGGTGGTGACATTGAAGTAAAGAGTAAATGCTTAGAAATAAGTGCAATGAAATAGTATAATGATGAATAAGAATTGAGGTGTAAGCTAAATTTAATATAAAAATATGCCACTTGTCAATATATTATTGTATTGAGATATTTTCATCAAAATAAATACAAAACTAGATGGAAATGACAAACATATTAATTCACTATTACAAATATTTAAAATTTGGTTTCATCAATTTTCTAATATTTAAGTGCAAAGATGTTAATTATAATTGTTAGATGTTAGATGTCGGGGTATTATAAATCCATATATTCTTTTATTAGAACTAAATGTTAATAACATGATACCATGTTAGAGGATATTGTTTCATTTTTTAAATAAAGTAATTTAAAGGAAATTTCATATTTAATTTATGGGACTTCTTTAAATATATATTAAAAAAATGAGTTATTTTGTTAGAGAAAATTGAGCATGGGGATCACACCATTTATACTATAAAGTATATGTATTTCTAAACTACATCAAGAGGAACTATTTGTTAGTTACGTTTTGAAATTTTGAAATCCATCTTATTTCAGCATCCAAGACTCCATGACTCCCCAAATCTTCCACCATATTGAGATCAACTTCAACATATGTTTGTTTGGATTAGTTTCTTACCACCTATGTCTGCAGGGTCTGTATTCTTAAATATTTAAAGCCCCTATAGTATGCAACAATGGGATTGATTCCACGTCCTAGATACCTATTGAAGTCTCACAACACCCTTGATTATCCTTAGCTCTGTAATGACCTTACACACTCTATATCAATCTATTCCTTGAAACCTTGTGATGTAGGGCAAAGATTTTAGAATGTATTCTAAAATGAAAATGGCATAAATTTTAAAAAATTGGTGGATGTCATATCCCATACCTCTTCATGTCATTCACCCATGGCATTTCTATGGTCCACTTGAATCTCCACACTGTTCTAATGGGTAGGAATTTCAATATAGTTTGTGAATAGGTGTAATTGGTACTAAAATCCCCGGTTGCCACTTGAGGCCAATTTTACAAGTTATCGAAAAGTTTAACTAGAAATAGGTGCAAATGGTATTAAAATTCTTGCAAAACCACTTTGCATTTCTTCTACCCTATCGAGTTCAATAGGCATGAAAATCCCCATTGAAACTATGCATTTTAAACCAAAACGTATTTGTGAGTCTTCTAAGTGCAAGTGGAAATATATGTCGTGTCATGTTCAATTGGAGTTAGATTCCTTGCTCAAATGAAATATTCCATATCTTTAGGTTCAATTAGAATTGAAATTCTTACCAAATGTAGATAACATCAATTTTCCCGCTATAGCAAGACTTTTAAGATTAACTGCAATCGGACATTAGGTTTGGTTCACTAGGAGTGAAAATCCCCACAAATTGGGAAGTCAATGCTCAAATACACTTGCGGAAAGTCAATGTGCATGTGGAAATTACATTTAGATGGATATGACTTACTCACATAAATGCGGGTTGGATGAGTCTAACTTCCCTGTAGAATTCAAGTCGGATGGAGCCAATTTCCCCGCACAATAGTACTTCACATCTCATTGGACCTTTTATGTGCTACTACACATTTGCAGGAATTCTATACAAATTTGTCATGTGAATCTCCTTATGACATTTGCACCTTACGGATTCAACAAAGGTAAGCGAACCTTTGTCAAATTTGAGATCGCATATGAACTTCACAGATAATTACCACCTTTCCTTCTCATCCCCACCTACCCCATCCTTCCCAAGACAATCCTCCATTCAATAAGCCTTCCTCGACCACTAGCCATGCGAACCTCCCTATATCATTTGCACCTTGCAAGTCTGACTAAGGCAATTGAACCTTGCGTATTTTGAGATCACATATGAACTTAATAGATCATTACCAAATCCTCTAAATTTCTTTCCCGAGTCTCAATGCGAGAACACATAAGAAAGACATTGTCTTGATCCAAAAACAAAATGAATCATTATGTGCATTGGATAGTGAATTACAATAAAGAATCCTTATAAAAGAAAAAATAAAAAAGCAACCCTAGATAATAGATGAGGATAAACTCTAGATATCTCTTGCTATTTTATTTCTATTGCTGGATTTCAACAATATTTTTCATATATCTTTATACACTCAAGAAAATCCTGCAACTCACCTCATTTTGTATATATCCATGTCCACTCAAATCTTCTGCAACATGCCGAACCATCCCATTTTCCCATAATGTCCCTCCCTCAAATCTCCGCAATTGATTTTCTCCCATCACATTTGTGAAGTCTTCACGGAATTCTCACATTGTGGGAATCCTTCACTTATCTCAACATATCCATACACACCCCGAACTCCCACAGTCTCTCTTTCTCATCTTGAAATTGGGCTAATTCAGAAACTCTTTAAACCTTTGTTGTAGTTGTGATGTTCATCTGGTATTTTATCTGATTTAATGCTTGATTATACCATTTGACAACGAGCTAAATATTATGAAGTTTCTCGTTGCAGGGATCTGACTATGAGTGGCATATATCCATCAATCTCTTCATGTTCTGCAATATCCTCCACTTCCTCATTTTTCCACAACCTTTAATTCTTTCACCTTCAATGCTATATCCTTATCCACCATAAACCTCCACAATTTCTTCCATTCCAGGAATTCGCCATCACTTGGGATATATCCTAGTCTACTTACAATCTTCACAATATTCATGTATAGACTTATTTTTCCGCAGCATCCATAACCCATGCTAGCATTTTGTTGATGAGTGATGGTTGTGCGAGAGAGGGTTGTGTATGTTAATCCATGTTAGTGGACACTAAAGGGTCAAATGCAAGGCCATGTATTGTAAGCCCTTGTGCTCTATGTATTGTTCTGCAAACATAAATTGCATGAATTGCAACATAAGCTAAGAGAAAACACACAAAAATGTGCCTTCATGAAAAGAAAGATGATTGCTATCAAAGCCATTCTAGAAAATTTACATCTCTTTATTTGTAAACAATAGTAAAGTATGCATATATAATCTACAAAAATAAATACAATCCACCTTTAATTTAGACTTAAATGAGGATCTCACCCCTGCAATATAAATCATTTTTTATTATGGGGAAGATGAGAATAGTTAGGGAAATTAAGCATCAAAAAGAGGAAGTAATTGTGTAGGCCAACAAGTGGTAATAGTCTCCTCGAGAGTACTATCTCTGCAGGATGAACAGTCAAAGAGGTCTTCTTCTTGCTCCAGGAAGGAATTATAATTGTTCTAGTAAATCAACTCATTCAACTGCTCCATTGGAAACTCATAGCTCAAATAGCTTTGATCTTGAGCTGAACTGAGCCCATTTTCATTTAACCATGCAAGTTGAATATGATTTCCCTCTGTGCTGGAGCTACAACTGTCTCTAATGTCATGGTATCACAGCTGGTTCTGATTTCACATTGATTTTCATGGTCTTTTCAAGGGGTTCCTCTACATGATCAAAGGTAGTTGGTAGAGAGTACATGTGAGAACTGACATTTGAGTAAGATGATTGAAATCCATTGTTATTGGTATTGTTTGTTGAACACTCACTGAGCACACATTCATTCGTCATGATTAGCTTTCTAAGAACTGTGTTATCAGACATAATGAGTCCCTCGAGAGCTTGAGATGGACCAGTTCCAAAGCTTAAGGCATGCTCTGAATTTGAGCAATTGGGAAAGCTTGTTGCAACTGTATGTTGTAAAGCCTATGGATTAACTAGACCACTGTAGCCAAATGCATAGGATGGATACATGCCCACATAATATAATGGATCTGGCACATAGAATGCCTCATTTCTTGGCATCAACGACCTAATTGCATTCATGGTGGATTCAGTAGACATACCTTCTGAAATACAAACCCCTTGCACCCAAGTGTACATGACCAGATGCAACAAAAAGTTCTACAACAACAAACTTGACAAAAAATCACCTCTTAGCTCTTGCAAAGATTTGAGCCCCAACTACAACATGTAGGAAAATCAACTCCATTGGCACTTGTCTTGATGACCACAAAATTTCTGCAACAAACACTTACGGAAAACCCTGAGCTAATTGGATGCAAAGAAAAGCCCCGCATCGGAACCAGGGTAAACACCAACAAAAAACTTGTAACATTTAGATGGACCCAAAAGTTCCACAAGACCAACACTTGCGGAAAAACCTCATCCGTCGGAACCCGCGGAAAAACCTCGCTCATCGGAACCATGCGGACAAATCAACCCCATCGAAACCTACGAAAAAAAATTGGCCATCAAAACAAGCGGAAAAGCCATGGTCATTGAAACCAAAGATTAGAACCAGACGACCGCCAAATATTTCCCTCTCGCATGCTTACCAAGGTAGCACTAATGCCCTTGTATTGAGGTGAAAATATTACTCTCTGTCTATATATAGGGAGATTTTTGTCCTTATAGAACCTAGCATGGATTTCTATCTCTACTAAACCTAACATAATATCCAATTATCGATGCACTCCAAAGTCTCATAGAAGTTCAGTTGGACATAAAAGTATTGAGGTAGGGCGAGACTAGCCCCCTGCAGGTGAGATCCCCCACCTGCAAGAAGTTCCACCTCTTAAACCCCGGAGAGAGTTGAACCCGAGACCAGTGGGGAGCAAACCCACTGCCCAAGCCAACTCTACTACCCGTGTGGACTTATATATCCTTTTATTACAAATGTTATGCATCTACAAACAAATTAAACAAAACCAAAATTGTTCTATCAATCTTAATCAAACAAAATCAAAATTGTTTTCTCAATTTTAATGAGACAAAATCAAAATTGTTCTACCAGTCTTTGCAAGAACTTCCTTGCTCTACAACTCTTTTTACAATTCACTAACATTCAATTAATTAGAAGCCTTTTAATAGTGATCTATTTTTTTTAAGATCTGACCCCAATTTTCCTTATTCCACTTTTAGAAGCGTTCTTTAGACGGCCATTGGTTTTACGGTTTACCTATTTCACTAAAAGAGGTTTTTTTCCCATAGTCAATGTAGTAGTCTCCTTACTTGAATGCCTCAAATACTGTAACATTTTGTTTCCTTGATGCCATATTGTCTTCAATCTGATTGAGGTTTTATTCACCCTAATTGCTTCTAATCTCTTGGTTATGGGAATCCATATCTTTTTCGTATTTTGGTTTGGATTGGGATTTTTCAGACCCCACACTTCTTACTTATTCCATTTTAGATTTTGCTTTTGTTTTTTTATGTGGTTTGTCTGATTGTGATTATCATTATTCGATCACCATCACCAATATTCTTCCCTTCGAACTATGTAATATTCTTACTTGATTCTTTTGAATAAAATATTATATATTATAAAGAACTACATAGAAATTATGCTATTACACTATATGAAAATTATGAAAAACTTATGAAGTGTTGACCCCTACTAACAACATTTGATTGTAATACAAATTGTCAAAAAAATGCAAAAAAAAAAGATTGGGGCTCTATAAGCTTGACTTACACTAGTCTATTACATAGCTGTTGCAATTGCCAAATAATTAAAATATTGTTGTTGATATTTGAAGAAGAATATATTAATGAATTTTGATCCACAGCTACTGGCCTCTCACTTTACCATATTAAAGCGTTCTTGCATTGGGGAGACTTCATATTGGTTTTACTACTGTTATTGTTGTGGGACATTAACTTTCTGAATTTGTAATTTTTTATTTTTTTTGTGGAGATTTGTGTCTCTATTTTTACTCACAGCTTTGCTAATCTAACTTTAAAATAAAATTCTAGATATAGGACCCATATTTATAAAGATCTAATTATATATTTTAACTACTAATTTTAATATATATTATATAGTCTCTTCATAAAAACTAAACTATTTCAAATATTTCTAAATAGCCACCCCACACAAATTTTCTATGCGGGCTCCTAGACGGGACCATGCGGTAATAGTTTAAATCACTAATTACATTTTAGGAGCATATAAATTTGTTAAGAGGTAACAAATTTGAAATTCCTTTTAAATGTATACTGTATGCCAATGGACCAAAATGAATGCACTCGCTTTATTCATAAAAAAATGCTTTTTATTTCTTTTATTTCAAGTACCTATTCTCCAATTGATATAAATAGATTTGGTTACAGAGCAGACGTAAAATATTCAGTGAGAGTAAAAGTAATCAGATTTGTTACAACTAATGGTTCTATGGTGTAGTGGTTAGCACTCTGGACTTTGAATCCAGCGACCTGGGCTCGACTCCCGGTAGGACCTTATTTGTTTTTTCATTTCAACTTTTAAGATCTGTAAGTGTGGAATTTAACGTGATGTTCTACTTGGAAATTAAATGCCTAAATATATTTCCCTATTTAAGAATCTCATCTAAAAGTCACTCTATGAAATTTTCTAACATTCTCAAATCTTTTAGCTTTAAAATCTTAATGCTGATTAATATTGAAAACGAATAATTCTCCAGGGTTGAACGCAGAACTACTCCCAACTCTGCACAGCCAACGCAATCTACCAAATATTGTTTAGAACATTATATTATAAAAATGTTAAATATTGAACACAAATATGATTTAGCATCTTAAACTACATTTAATTATAATCATTAGATGGAGAATTATAGAGTAACTTGACTCAAAAGAGGGCACGATTGTAAATAGTAGTAGATATTTTAGAGAAAGGGGAAAAACATTACATAGACAGATTAATCTCATTTCTTGAGATAAAAATAGTCTTGCTCTGAAAATCTATTTCTTAATTTTATTTTGAGATTTTTCTTACATATTAGGAGAAAGGATTTGGATAATTGAGTTGTTTCAATAGTTAAGGTATTATTTGTAGATTTAAAGATCATTGTTTTTAATTGTATAACACTATTGGTTGTGATTTTAAGGTCGTTAGTGTCCATTACTTTACTAATAATTGAAGAAAATATGTTCATTAGATCTAAAAAGTGACAAATCATGTAATGCTACATAAGTGCATCATAAAAGATAACTCAAGGCACAATTGTAAGTCTACCCTTTTTCAAAGTTTTTTATGACACCTCAACACAAACATGTTGATGTGGTATCGATTTGATCATATAGACCTAAAACCTTAAATTTAAGCATTGAACTTACTAATTTAATTATACAAAATTGAGAATCATTTGAAATTGTCATATATAATTTGAAAAAATTAAAATTAAAATACATAACACTAAATCCTCTCCTCTAAATACACACTTAATATATTATTTATTGCATAATAGATGCTCCAGAATGTCTCATATAATTCATGATAAACATTACATTAAAAACTCTATGATTGATTTATATCATTTCATATGAATGATAAAAAGTATGCAAGGGGATTAAAATTTCTTTTATATACAAGAGTTGAGGGTATGCAATTAAATAATAAGATAAATAGTCTTAATATTAATAGTGATGTAGAAATCATTTGGAGTAGAATATAATGTTTGTAAAATTTAATTTAGGTTAATTTAATAAGATGTACATATTAAATTACAAATTAATTTAGATTAATAAATAATATATGTTATGGTAGTGTTTAATTTAGAATTAAATGTAAAATTCAAAAAATTAAATATGATGGATAGATGTGTTTAGCTTTATGATTGATGAAGAGGAAAGGAACTAATGTGGTGTTTAATATGTTTCATCTTAGGATAAAGTGGATCATCTTCGTCAATGGTTTGCGTTATATTTTATCATGCAAGATGTGTGTCTCTATCTAGGTCAAGTTTGTATATTAGGGGCAATTCCACAAGCACAAATCTACCTCAATAGTCACTTATCTAATCCTATATTTTGTGTGCCTCTACTATATGATTCATTGAATTCACTAATATCTACTCTACTTTGAAGATTGACAGTATTTATGAATACCTTTAGAGGTTTTCCAAATCACTAAGTATGTGTTCTTCTAGGTCAACCTTCAAAGAAGATTGTCTTCATGGTTGGGAAAAGGATTGAAAGATTATATGCAATCATGCAAAAATCTTAGCACACCAAATTGAAGTGTTCCTAGGGTTCTCTTGGAATGTGAATAATATTCAAATAATGCTTGTGGATATGAATGAATGCAACTAGATTCCTTTAAATACTAAGACATAGCAACAATTAGTTGAATGTGTGTTCAATTGACTCATAATGACTAGAGAAATAGGTGAGAGTCAACTATATTTGAATTTGAATTTTAGAAATTTAGTGGTTAGATCCATGGTTCTAGGATTGATCTCACACCTATGGGAATAACATATAGAAAAAAATGAACTCTATGGAAGGAATAAATGTTTGATCATGGAAGTTACAATGAATGTAGACTATATGGGAAAGCGTGTAGACATTGACAAAGTGTGGATAAATGTATGGGAATGTGTGGGGGGGGGGGGGGAGATAGGTGAAGGCTAGTAGAATGAGCCCAAATTTACATATTCTTACATCATTTGTCATATATTATTTTATATAAAGAAGTATATTATAATATATTCACACAAAAAGATGGGCATAATGACATCACAGCGTAAATTCAAATAAGATAAATCCATAAATAATCACATCAACATATGAGATACAATAACAAAAAGTTAAACCACTAAACAATTTGATAATTATATCCAATAGGAGGAGGAGGTAGATCATGGTCATCAAGCTTGCCCTAACCATTAGGAATTATTGCCCAACCTATAATGACACCTTCTTCATTAACTTGTTCTCTATTTGGTGGTTAAATTTCATCCCTAGTGGGAAAAATGGCCAATTCCAAGTGAGGAAATTTGCTTCTCTAGCCAACCAAGAGCACCTTGTTAGAGGGTTGTGAATATGAAAAGATAAAAAAAACTAATAAGGTTTTTGAGAACAACCCAGTGCATTGGACCTTGAATGCTATGTTGAGGTGTCAAAGAACCATTTGAGCCATGATAATCATTTTATGAACAATGTGACTACATCCACATTAACACCCTTGAGAAGGGGATATACCCCTATGAGAGGAAGAGATTTGTGGGGTTATAACTATAGGTGCATTACTAATTTTTAAGAAGCACATATGAGTAAACAATTTTGAGAATACATTTATTAACTTGCATCTATATCTACATGAGAACATTAGAGAAAATTGTGGATTTAGTATAAGTAGTTACATGAATGTTAATAAAAAATTCAAAAGAGGGCTAAATTTATATCTTTCCAAATCATAAACAAGATCTCCACTCTAAAATCATGTCATATCTAGGTGAATTTAGTAATAATTTTAGGCCAATCCCCAAAAAGAACCATATGCCAAGGAAAAGGTTCTCATCTAAAAGCTTTAAACAATTCATGGATCTAATTCTTAGTGAATTGGGATTTTTTTTTAAAGATAGAAAAGTTTATTGAGAGTCTCTTAATGTCCATAAAAAGGATAATGAAGCATGACAAACCCCAAGTGGTTCAATCTAGATCCAATGGGAAGACCCTAGTAGAAAACATACCAAGCAATGTCAGCAAGCTTTGGCCTAAGAATGGTTATCCAAAAAAATTGAAATTTGCATTGTTATGCACTATTTGAGGACTATAAGGCTCATATGTCATTGTATTTATATGCCACATGTAGATGTGTAGAGCCATGAATCCTTTGTGAGGTTTGTAATTATGAAATGGGGTATCTAGATACCATTTCCAATATTTTCACTAGAGTTTATTAAACACCTAACCCTAATTTTGTGAAGGACATTTGGAGAGCTAGAATAAAAAATAATTTGAAAGGATTTAAAATCCTAATTAGAGACTCTAAATCTATTTTTGGTTTGAGGCCAATACAACAAATTTCTCATGGTCATTGAAGAAAGATTCAAAATATTTTTAATGCCTTTATGAAATCTTTTGTGCATGAACCCAAGGAACTTGAAAACAAACTATACCTTGGAAATAAATCAAAGAAGACCAACGACTATTAATTGATAGATAGTTCACTGGAAAAATCATTCATTTTCCATATAAGACATGACCTAATAATTTCCAAAGCTTTCCCTATGCTTTTGATTAGGAAATAATTCCTAGATATAATCCAACTAAAAGAAAAATGGTAGCATACAACCAATACATTTTCTATAAACCCTTACCATTTATATAGAGTAGGATGTAATAATTAGACTCTAGGTTTCATAATATAACTTAATATTAATATTTCTTCTCATTATTACTCTTTATAAAATAGAGATAAGAATATTAGACAAGCTTTAGGTTAGGGTATAAAATATGTGTTCATACTCAAGTATGAACAAATTAATTCATACACTTGCAATTAGAAATAATAATAATTATATATAAATAAATATCCTAAGCCTCTTCTACCAAAGTTAACCCTATGTGATTGTAAATAGAATTGTATGATATATATAGCTAAAGGATTTTATCCTAATTGAAGATTAACCTTTTTATATATTACTTACATTTTAGTATTTAAATCAAAGAAAAATTATATAAGACATCCATATTATTAATCAATGAAAGATTCAAGAGAGTTT
>VDFB02271920.1:0-26639 GCA_007258455.2 Sequoia sempervirens
AAAAGTTGATGATAGGTTTGTTTAAATTTTAAATTAATGACCTTAGGAGATGGAAATTAATGACTTTACTTGATGAATGGACCTAAATGAATAGATCAAAGTTCATTGGAATGACACTTGGCGACAACTTTGATATCTAAGTGACTTGATAAATCTCTTCTTGAAGGTGATATAAGATGTCTAATGAACATTCAACTTGGTTCAAATATATAGATCGACCAAAGTTTGAATAAGTCTCGCTGATATAATCATTCGGTCTAACAGTGAGAAATTCAAAAAAATTGCTACACTCATGTTCAAAGCTGGACATTAATGGTTGTATGGATATACATTGTATAGATAATTCTTCTATTAAAAGAAGAATAATTAAGGAGAATTTGAAAGATTAGCAGTGAAAGGAATAGGAGAATGGGCAAAGGCCAAAAAATTCAGTGCGGCTTTAATTTTTCAAGTAAGCTTGCTAATTCCTTATAATTATATCTTGCAACTCTATCACCTTGAAGATAAAATGGAGGGTTCAAGCTCAAGGAAATAAAAAGTAGAAAACAAAAAAGTGAGGGTAGCTAGCCTAGGGGTAAGAAACAAAAGATTGAGACAAGGGATGAATCGGGAACAAATGAGAGAAAATCGAACCAAGATCTCATTCACCAACTACCTAGTTTAGGACCAAAAGCCAGGCATTCTGCACAACATAGGGCAGATGTGGAGAGATTTGAGGACAAGTGTAGGCATATAGGGGATGTGTGGACTCCAATTCAAGGATATGAGCTATTTATGTTTCATTATCATTGGAGGGATATGTTTGAGCCAGTATGCAATCCCTAGAAGTTTAACTTGGGAAAATTGGTTGTCCCTAACGTATTTGTGAATGTGGAACTAGTGAAACTCTTAGCTACCCACTACAATCCAAACCTCAAGTCTATCTACAATTCATTGGATAAACCTTTTATACATGTGTCTAAAGATGCAATTTGTGAAGTTTTTGACCTAGATGACACATGTGATGAAACTATTGTACATGAGGTTTTAGAGAAAGAATTTTGGAGAATGGATACAACCTATAAGGGGTGGAGATTACAATTGCATAGGCCTAAGAAGGCTGGAAGTCTAGTCCCACTTGATGACAATGATGTGCCTCCCTTTCACATCAACCTATTTGAACCCTATTTGAAATGCACATACTTCTCAGTGTGTCAAGTGTTAGGGATGGAATCTCCTGAGTTTATATCAATTGTACCAATGGTAATTTTTGCCAATGTTCAGTATCACAAAGCCAAACCATTTAACTATACTTCATATATTTTCAAAGGAATTGATTCAGGACTAATAGCAATTTAAAATGGATCCCCTATTCTGCATTTCAAGAATTATTATGTTTTTATGCATATAATAATATATCATGGGAAAGAATTGGGGATGTGGCCAGAGGAGTTAAGGATTGCATAGTTTGATAATGAGGGTAAACTACTACCAATTCAGTTATGGACTGCTATTTGGGACAACAGATTTGTCAATTCAATTTATTTTCATTTTGAAGAGTACTTTGTTAAGCCATTGTACAATATTTTTAACTATCCTTGTGAGCACTCATTATCTAATGAAATTAAGAGGTTCTTTAGGCCTAAGGATTTTAATGGACCTATTGGTCACAATTGGGGAGATTGATATTGTTTCAAGGATGCTACTATGATCAGGGTTTATGGTTTTGAGGATACACCATTTATTTTTCCAAAAATAGTACTTGATAGAATTGCTTACTTTGAGATTGTTAGACAGATGGACTACTCAAGTGTTATAAATCTAGGTTCCTTTGGAAAGCATGCATTCATGCCAAGTACTTTATGTTTTGGAGATTTCACTGTATTGTCAAAAGAGGGGTATGACTTGATTTTGGATAAGTTACTACATTTTAATTTGAAAAGGGCTCCACCAAGGAAAGGGTTTGATCCAAAAGGATACATTGACTTTTCTAGAAGAAAGATGAACTTGGGTGGGTATGATCATATACCCTATCCATATGATGACTTGATCAGGAATATGGAGGAGAAAGAAGTTGAGACGGTTGTTGATGAATATAACAGATCTAGTAGAACAAAGGATAAAAGAGATACAAGAAGCATAACTATTATCTTCTAGTGAGGAGTCATCTGATGATGAGGAATCTTAGGGCCAAACTGATAAAATATCTAGATTGAAAATTGAGGATTGTAAGTCTCCTCTTAGAGAGCTAGAAATTGAAGAGGGTTCTGACATAGACACAAGGAAAATAGTTTAAAGATCCTTTATTGATGATGATGATTTTGTAAAGTCTCCAGAATTTAGAGCCTTCTTGTACAAATACAAGGGAAAATCAATAAGATAATTTATTGGAAACATAACACCAAACAATAACGACCAGTTCTGCTGAATAATTTAAGGTTGTGTAGAAAATGAGGTGAAAGATATGACTCCAAAGATTGCAAGAAAATTATTGGAGGAGTCAGGTGTAATAATTTTTCTAGGTTTGTATCTAAATTTTTCTCTTGGTTTTGACAACTTTTTGCAAAATAACAATCCTACACACAAGCTTGGCCCTGAAGGAGTTATAGAGGTGTACACGGGATCAAGGTATAACCCCAATGAAGGTTCCCTCATGATCTAAGCTTTGTACCCACCACATAAGAAGTTTGTAATTATTGACATTGAAAAAGTTTTCGGCCATGTCATGACACTAAAATTTGGAGAGGATCATCTTGTAGCTATAGTTGAGATTGGAATCAATGTTTCTAAATTAAATAAAGCTCAAATACAAATGTTGATTTAAGAAAAGGATATATTATGTATAAAATGAATAATGAAAGGATACTTAAGGAGAATGATTACCTGAAGGATATGGTTAAAAATACAGTGAAGGAATCTACTAAGTTACTAACTCGAGGGGAGAGTTCACAATCAAAGGATAAGGGTGAGGGATCATATGTATAGGATCATGTAGATAAAGCAAGGTTTGATACAATCTCTGCAACATTACAAAAAAGGCATGCTAATTTGATGATTTGGATGAATAAGTTATGGTCAATCCATTCCAAAAATTGAGCCACAATTCAAAAAAACAAAATAATAAATGACCGAATATAGGAGAAGTTGTAGGAAATGCAATAGGAAGGTGTTTCTAATAGTAGGGCTATTATAAATGTTGAGGAGATAGTGAAGAAACACGAGGACTATTATGAGGAATTCTAGTTAGATGAGAAAGGATTAACTGATGTTACAAAGCATATAGTGCTTGCATTATTTGAAAATAATGGAGAACTAAAAGGTTAGGACAAGTGGATAAAGGAGTGCAAGATGATATTGCATAAAGCTTTGGAGGTAGCCAAAAGTGGAGAATCAACACTAGACAAGTCATTTGAGCATTCAGAGAAAATGGTAAACATGGAGATCATCACTGTGAGAAATGCCACAAATGATGTCAATACTCACTTGAGGCTGGAATATTTAGATTATGTTACTAAAGTCCATTTGTGGCTTGCCAGAGCCTAATTGCCTATGTTTAATTATTGTTAGTTATTGTTGAGTTTCAAAAGACATTTACGAAGGGGTGCATCCTCTCCAAAGTTTTGATATATAAGTCAGTTACATAGTGATAAAAAGATATAGGTAAATAGGGATAGATAGACAACAAAAAGCTTCCATAATGTTTTCATTTCAAAAACTATGTTGTAGATATAATTTTGAGGAAATTAATGAAATATCTCTGATTCTGTGGCTTTATATTGGTATCAATTGTTTGTTGAAAATATTGAATTATCTAGTTGTCTCCAATTTAATATTTCCTTATTATTTAAATTGGTATATCAAGTATATATTCAATTTATCAATGTACATTTACTATTCTTGTGTGATATAATTAATTGGTTTCTCCAAAAGAATTAAAATTATTTTAGTCAACCACATAAATCTAGGAGTGTTATTTATATCAATAAGAAGAGCCATATAATTAGGAATTACCATTTTGTCTCCAATTTTGTATTATCTATTGATCCTGTATGATTTATTCAATTGGTTCTTTCAAGAAAAGATTAAAATCCTTTTGGTAAATCATAAGTAACGTGGTTGTGTCAGTTGGATCCATAAGTAGAGTTTTTCAATCACTTTCTTGCACGTTTATACAACATAAGTGTGCACAACAGTTTGAGTTGCAGCCAATACAAATCATATAATTTAGATATTCATCTGAATCCATTCACCCAACAAGGCACTGGTCTTATCCATTTCATCATTTAGTTTCATCAAATTTTTTAAAATTTTTTACATCCATTAACTAAACATATTAAACCTCACCTTGATATTTCTTATACAATTTATACCAAATTAAGCTTTCATCTCTCCACTTCCAATTGCCATTGTGGATAGATTGCTCAAGTAGGAAACTCATAGTTTAAGTCTGCTTCATTTGCATAGGTACAACCACCTAGGTCTAGCAAATCCTAAAGAGAAGAAGGTTCAGATACACCATTTGGCCTTGTTCGTTAGCCTAAAACATGCCAAGAGCCTGGCAACCTCTTTTGGTTTTCCAACGAGCATTTTTGAGACCTAACAATGCCACAAACTTAATTGAAAATTGAAGCTACATTTCTTGGCACCAAATGAAGAATAGCTGGTTATGGGGAACTTCAAATAGATGAGAAGAAAAGAATATCATGAAACATATTGATACACGACATATAACACATTCCATCAAGAGAAGATAACCATGACAATTAACAGTGTGTTATAAGGAGCTTCAAATATATGAGTAAAAAAAATATCATGAATAAAATATGGAGAATAGAAGAGGATAACTATGATAATCAATAGTTTGTTATGGGGAACTGAAAAAAAAAAATATTATCATGAAGAACAATTTGTTACAAGGAACTTCAAACAAATGAAAAAAAAAGAATATCATGAAACATATTGATACAACATAGATGAATGAAAAGCTACATTAAATAGAAATCCTAAAGCCAATAGGTAGCAATAATCTATGCAAAATGGGTATAACGCTAGAGACTTCATTGAAAATTCGAGCTACATTACCGAGCAGTAAATATTATAGACAAATAGAAAAATTGTAAAAGAGCTATTAGAATAACACTTAATAGCCACTAAAATAATTTTATCTCGAATATGTTTATGGTTTCATACTAATTCTTTGCATATATATATGTGTGTGTGTGTGTGTGTGTGTGTGTGTGTGTGTGTGTGTGTGTGTGCAATTACTCCTATGTTAATCTGCAATTGCTCCTATGTTAATGGCTATAACACCAAAGATGCACAGAGATATAATTAAAATAGTAAATGAAGGGAAATAAAATTACTAACCCTAACCATATTTTTTGATGAAAGAAATAATATTTAACTACAATTGCTCCTATGGTAATGGGTATAATTTGCCAAAGATGCACAAAGATAACTACAAACAATAAATGAGGGGGAAAAAAATTACTAACCCTAACCATATTTTTTGACAAAAGAAAGAAGATTTAACTACAATTTATCCATCCATACAGAGCCATAATCTCTTTGATGTCTCCAAAATGGGTATAACGCTAAAGATACAAAAATATATAACAAGAAAACATGAACAATAAATTAATCATTTATGCAAAATACCAATGTAAAATGACTTACAGATTCTGAAGAACAATAGTTTTAAAACCCTCCAATCTACTATAAAATGGAGCTGAAGCTGACGATTTTTAGAATAGTCTACTATAAAACCAACTACAGAGCTGAAGGCGATGATTTTTACAGTAGTATGTTATTAAACCAACACCACAATATCTCTTTTGATAATACAACTTAATCAATATATTTTTTGGCACATTTCAAAGTAAACTTTCCCACACTACAACATTGAATATTGCATTTACTTCCTCCCATGCCATCATACAACAACAACAAGATGCATTAAGCCTCATTTGAGCAAACACAAGTACCATTATCCTTCCGTTTATCGAGGCAACCAACTCCACCACCGCCAACCCACATAATTAGCAACCTCCATGTCCTCATAAAAAACCCCAAACAATAAATGAGGGGCAAAAAAATTACTAACCCTAACCATATTTTTTGACAAAAGAAAGAAGATTTAACTACAATTTCTCCATCCATACAGAGCCATAATCTCTTTGAAGTCTCCAAAATGGGTATAACGCTAAAGATACAAACATATATAACAAGAAAACATGAAAAATAAATTAATCATTTATACAAAATACCAATGTAAAATGACTTACAGATTCCGAAGAACAATAGTTTTAAAACCCTCCAATCTACTATAAAACAGAGCTGAAGCTGACAATTTTTAGAATAGTCTGCTATAAAACCAACTATAGAGCCAAAGGCGATGATTTTTACAATAGTATGTTATTAAACCAACACCACAATATCTCTTTCGATAATACAACTTAATCAATATATTTTTTGGCACATTTCAAAGTACACTTTCCCACACTACAACATTGAATATTGCATTTACTTCCTCCCATGCCATCATACAACAACAATAAGATAATAGTATACAACAAAGTCCTTGCCGGTCGGGAGATTTTTGGCGCTGATAAATACTATTCATGACTAGGTTAATGAAAATCCTAGTAGAAACTTCAAACAAATAGCCTATCGGCTAATTATCACATCAACATACTACTACATATTTATGTTCTCTTTTAAAGTTTTTAGGGCCCTCTTCATGTATTAAAAAAGTGACTTCCAATATATTATAATTTATTAATATTAATAATCAATTGAACACACAAAATAGGTACAATAAGTTTCAACTAGAGGAATTTATTAATATTAATGTTTAATTAAATAAATACATAAAAATAGATACAATAAATCTCAACTAAAAAAGTTTTTAAGTTTTTTATTTTCTATTTAATAGTGCATCTTCATAGAAGCATGGTATAGTTATTTCAAAATAATGAATAAATTATTTTTTTGTTATAGTCTTATACAATTAAAATATCTTGTGTATAATGCAAACATATATTATAAAAAGGTTGACCAAACCATTCAAAAAATGAGCACACTTATTGTAATAATATTAAAATACATATGCATCATTAATATATCCTATATAATATTAATTACAATGGTATTATAGTTATGAAAGAAGGTGGAAAGTTGCATATTGATGAGATTGTATCCAATACGATTTTATAATTATGTGAAATGAGATCATCTATATTTTATTGGTGTCTAATTTAGACAAACTAACTTTGTAATAGTATGCATGTATTTATATATTTATATTTAAAATGTTTAATGAATATATACAATGAATCTATATTAATTTTCATTCATAATAGGCACTTCCAATTAATTATCTATGAAGATGATTTTTTTTTGGTTCGATTGTATGCATTATTGGTTAGTTTCAATTGCTTGCATTATAATTTGACCATTATAGGAGTTTTGATATAACATATTGATTGAATCCAAAGTTGATATTGTAAGTGAAATGAGACATGTATGCATTTTATTGGTGCTAAATTTAGACAAGATGACTTTTAAATGTATTCATATGTTCATGCTCATATATTCAAATAATGGATCATAAAATCTAAAATAATTTCATTTCAACAATATAAGATTTTTTATAAAAAATAAATATTATTTATTTCACATTTGTTAATATTAGAGATTAGAATAAGAATTATTTTACTACAAACTTGTATTTAAGTGTTGAAGGTATTTCAAATTAGTAAGTGTTGGAATCCTCTTAAAAATGAAAAAAAAAAACAAAATATTTCCTTCACCCATAATTCAGTTATCAATAAATTAGTGTTATACTTCCTTATCAATTCAATGAGAGTAATCTTTAGTCATTTTTAGGACTTTTAAATAATTTCATTTCAAAACTTACTCATTTTTTATTTTATTTGTGACACTCAAATAGAAACAAATTTTTGAAATATGACATAATCAATTATATGCAAATTGCATTATGTAATCGTTAAATATCATCATGTCACCTATAACACATACATATCAATATCATCTAATTGAATTAATTAAAATTTCATCAATTGTATAAAAATATAGATACATACTAAACTAATGTGCACTAAAAATATCAAATCTTGAAATATGTTGAAGGCCACTACTTGAAAGCATGTACAAATTAACATTGCCCTTTTCCCAAAAAACTTATTATATACATAAGATTATATTCATTCTTTTAGAGCTTTTATTTATTTGAATTTTTAGGGATTCTAAGTCATGAAATTTTTTTTAATGTAGTGCTAATAGAATTTTTTAGTAGGGGTGGTTATAAATTTTTATTGATATAAACTATTAGAATTAGGAAGATCTAGGAGATAGAAGACAAGCACATGAAAAATACATAAGATTGTATTTAGTTGACCCAAGAGATAATGAGTACAAAGCTTTCCTATATAGCCAATGAGATGAAGGTGGTCATGTGAAACACAATGACTGGCTAACCCTTCATAGATTGAACACTTGTTAACTCACATGACATGTGTTGTAGTGAGTGGCAAGTTATCATGCAAGAGGTGTCTCACAAAGTGAGAACACTTGTCTCAACAAAATGAGGTGAGACAAACCTCTATATGTCCTCTAAGTGAACTTAAGTGTAGCATAAATAGGAATCTACTAAGTAGGCTAATAGCTAACTAGTTTGACAATGTATCTTTTCACACTAACACCCCCCTTTAAGTGATACTTAGGGAGTAAGCTAAAAACTGAAGATATGAGTCTCAACAACAAGGCTTGATAAGGTACTCATTTATAATGTAGTATTTTAAAAATGATGGAGAAAGATAGAAAACCCAATGGGAAAAACCTATCCTCTAAAAAAAAAATCATATTTTCCTCTTTTTGTGATTTTGTTCCTTGTAAATTTCTTTATCCTTAACTAATTTTTGCTCCTTTTGTTGATTCAACTCCATTCCTAGTTGTGATTTTCAAATTTTTAGAAAATTGAATGAAATTTGAAGTGGATTTTTAATCACAACTCTTTGACACCCCCCCTTTTTAATATTTATGATTTCCCCCTTTGTTTGGCACTTTATTTTAGTGCATATATTTGCATACTAGAATGATGGTCAAAAAAGGCACTTTATATATTAGTGCAAAATCACCATCATTGAATAGAGTTTAAAAAATTAAATTTTCACCATATTGCAAATTTACACTAATAAAATTTGCATTTACAAAGTTTAGAAAAATCAAATATTTTAAAAAGTTAGAGAGAGGAAAGTAGAAAATAATTAAACCCTCATGGACTGGAAAGAACTAGTGGGCAATTGACTATAGTCAAAATAGGAAAATTATGCCATGTGGAGAAAATTTTAAGACTCAACCACACAAGCTGTGAACAATCCTCTTAGGAGTCTACCATGCCTACTTCACTCCTCAAAGTGTGGAGCATTTGAGGCCTGTTCACGAGGTTGACTTGCCAAGTGGAGAATTCAATGGAGTGTCTGCAACAACTCCTTCACACCAACAACAGATTTGCATTGCAGCTTCACACGCCAATGCCACCAACCAATTGTAGATTTTGGTCAATTTAACAATAACTTCCACTGTAGATTTGATGCATCACTCACTACTGATCTTTCCTCTCCTAGGCATCCCTTGCAATTTAAAACAAATCAAAAACTCATGCAAATTGCACCTCACATCCTCCAAATCAAGTTTCAAACCTTTTATTTTCCTGCAGATTGTTAGCAAGAAGAGGCATGGCAAGTGAAGGTCGATGCGTAGATTTGTAGGCAGATGAGACCATAAATAATCTCCACCAAAGAACAATGATAAACCAGCTACAATTTCATATGCAAAAATTGTTCCTCTAAGCAAAGGTGTCACAAATTTTTGAGTAGAGATTATGCCACAGGAGTGGGGTCAATCGAGTTCCCTACAAATTTTAATAAAGAGAGCAACAAAATTTATCAAAATACATTGTATTTGTTCACCTAATGGTTTGTAAATGTCTCCTTCCTACTCTGATACCATATTAGAATTAGGAAGATCTAAGAGATAGTATACAAGCACATCAACAATGCATAAGATTGTATTTAGTTGACCCAAGAGGTAATGAGTACAAAGCTTGCCTATATAGGCAATGAGATGAAGGTGGTCATGTGAAACACAATGATTAGTGAACCCTTCATAGATTGAACACTCGTTAACTCACATGACGTGTGTTGTAGTGAGTGGAAATTGATCATGCAAGAAGTTTCTCACAAAGTGAGAACACTTGTCTCAACCACATGAGGTGAGAAACACCTCTAGATGTCCTCTAAGTGAGCTTAAGTGTAGTGTAAATAGGAATCTACTAAGTAGGCTAATAGCTAACTAGTTTGACAATGTCTCTTTTCACACTAACATAAACCTTTTCACATATATAGAATAGAAAGAATTCATAGAGTTCCTACATTCTTATGATGGAAACTAAGGAGGGGGTTCATTTATCTTGCATTAAAGGAAATAATGGTTATAAAAAATACAAAAAACCAATGTTTAGTAAATTTATTTTAGTAATTTTCTCAATCTTGGCAATGGATCAGGTCTTAATATTTGTAGCATTAGTCTTCTAGATAATCTTGGTGTGGGTAAGAATCTAATAAAATTGGATAATATTTCTATCTATGGCTTTGATAATGTTGTAAGGAAACCATTGGAGACAATCACACTACCCATTAAGGTAGGACCCATGATCTTTCCTACCCTTATCCATGTCATGCCATAACCTCTTTCATACAATCTTCTCCTTGGTAAACTATGGATTCATGCCATGAAGGGAGTCATGCCTACTCTTCACTATGAGATAAAGTATGCACATAGTAACAAGATACATATAGTTAAAGTGTATGCAAAAAGTTATAATTTATAAGTAGAATATGAGGAAAACACTTCCAACTCTCTTAGTATTTTGATTCCATTTTCAAAAGTTGAACCATCACCTTCTAATGATAATGATGATGATTGTATTCATTTGATTTTACACCTAATTTTTGTGGGGAGACTAAAATATCACCATAAAATATTTAAGAGTTGAATTGTGTAGCATCAAAAACTAGTGATGATCAAAGTAGTGCTTCCTCTTAAAATAAATGCTTTGGTCATGATTAAGGTTTTGTGCAAACCCCAATCCGAATACTTGCAAAACAAAGAGAATAAACACATTAGTTAATCAATTGCAAGCATGAACAATGATTCCCCATGAAATCCATTTGTAAACTTCAAATTAGGAAAGAAAACAAGGAAGAACACAATAAAACAAGAAAATATAGATTCAATCCTAATGAGAAAAGCAAACACATGATCCCTTGGGGGAATTGGTTCCAATTTGATGTGAAAATTGGTCCTTTCCCAATTCATAAGATGAAAACTTGATATGTTGATGATGATTGATCCACTTTGACGATGAAGGATGAGAGCTCCAAGCCAAAATCTGCAAAAAACCTAGCTAAGAACTCAATGGTGATGGATGAAAATGGCTAAATATTTTAGCATAATAACTTTGCATAATTTGTGGATGATCAAATGAGGAGATGAGCTCTTTATTTATAGAATACCAAGATGGATGAATGTCAAAAATAGAGCAATGTGGGACTAACATTCATCCAATGGCAAGATGCCACTTGTCAACCTGTGAATGGAAGAAGCTTGAGCACATTTTCATCAATGTGCAAGTTTGAAATTTGAATTTGGTGAAATGACATGTTTAGGGGGGATGAAAGATGAGTTAAATGCCAAGTGGGATACATGTAAGAGACAATGTAAGAGCTTTAAATTCTTTGTTGGATGGACAAGTCATTTTGGGGGAGATTTCAAATTTGAGGAATATTCCCACTTGGATGCCTTTTTGAATTAAAATAGGTGATTTATAAAACAATTTAATTAATTTTCATGTGCAAGTTGCAAAATCTAGAGGATTTGAATGATTAGGATTAAATTAATCAGGATTTGATTAATTTAAGGGGAGATTTAGCTGTTTTGACGATTTGATTTAGATTTTAGGATTGAAATAAATCAAAAAGAGATGAAAATGATTAAGACTTTGTTAAATAAATATTTTGATTTATTTAACCAAAAGGGGTGATGTTAGATTAAATTAGATAAAAATTTGATTTATTTAATTTAATTAGATGAACTTTAGAAATTTAATCAAATAATATGGATTATTTAATTAAATAAAGATAGGAA
The DNA here is from genome assembly GCA_007258455.2 of Sequoia sempervirens. Classification (NCBI taxonomy): domain Eukaryota; kingdom Viridiplantae; phylum Streptophyta; class Pinopsida; order Cupressales; family Cupressaceae; genus Sequoia; species Sequoia sempervirens. Next base: position 12,208 of record VDFB02271920.1, read on the forward strand.
GATGAAATGACCTAGCTATTTACACAGAGATGATTTAATTAAATTGAGGGATTTATTTAATTAAAAGGGGAATTATGATGACTTTAATCAAATAAGGCTATTCGATTAAATGGTTAGACAGAGGGATAATTCATAATGAAACGATATTAGTAGATTGGGATCGAGTGTGCAATATCAATCTATATATTTTCTATGTCTACATTTTTCCCCTCTTTGAAGCAGTGCACTTGTTGCATTGGTTCAAAGAATAATCTTGCCATGATCAAAAGTCAAAAATTCTCTGATCTTTTCTTTTTCTTTTTCGGATGCCCCATTGTTGCCCCAGCGAAAAGAATTATGCTAGTATACTTGCCCCTCAAGAGATCAGGCAAAGAGGTTTGATTTGAGGGTCGATCTCTCAACACAGAGGTTCAAGATCAGTTCAAATCGAATATTTGATGTAGACAGTCATCAACCATGGGTAGCCTTATGCCTATTTTGATATATTAACCCAGTTGATCCTGATTTTTACCATGATAGTGACATTAATAATGATGAGATGATTATGATGTTTATATGTAATGGATGATATGATGATGCATGGATGATATGGATGCACATGATATGATATGATGATGCTTTTATGATTATGCAAATAGGTGATAAATGTATGGTTTATGAGATGTTTAGAATAACCAATCTATATTATGCAATGATGGGGATGAATGCATGTGGTATGATTAATGCTTTCTATATGGTATGATATTCATTATGCAATATGTTGGCAGTTTGTGGATACAGGATGCATGCATTATTGATGATTTATGATTAACTATCATGGTACCATGTTAGCACGAAAAGAAAGAGATAGAAGAAAATAAGAGATTCCAACAAGACATGAGATGATGATGATGATGATGATTTCTTGTCGAGGAGTTGGGATTTTAAAAGGGCCAATTACCTTTTGTTTGATAACACACTGTAGACATTGAAAATATATAGATTGATATCACACTTTGATCAACTAACATCATTTCTTCCTAAATCATCCCTCAGTCTAACTATTTAATCAAATTCCCTTATCTGATTAAATTCATCAATATTCGTCTCTTAATTAAATAAATTATTTTTTCTAATTAAGTCACTTTCCCTTGTTAATTAAATCAATTCATCTGATCTAATTATCCCTATTTAATTAAATAATCAATTTATTTGATTAAATCTCTAAAGTCTATCATTAAATTAAATAAATTAAAACCTTATTTGATTTAATCTAACACCATCCCTTTTAATTAATTAAATCCAAAATCTTTATTTAATTAGCCTCTTATCATATTCCTCTCTTTTTGATTTAAATTAATCCAAAAATCTAAATAAAATTGTCAAATCAGCTAAATATCCCCTTAAATTAATCAAATCCTGATTAATTTAATCCTAATCATTCAAATCCTCTAGATTTTGCAACTTGCACAATTAAATCATTTATTTGATTTAATAATTCCCTATTTACATTCAAAAAAGGCATCTAAGTGGGAATATTCCTCAAATTTGAAATCTCCCCCCAAAAGGACTTGTCCATCCAACAAAGCATTTAAAGCTCTTACATTGTCTCTTACATGTCTCCCACTTGGCATTTAACTCATCTCATCCCCCCTAAACATGCCATCTCAAATTCAATTTCAAGCTTGCACATGGATCAAAACTTGCTCAACCTTCATCCTCTCACATGTTGACAAGTGGCATCATATCATTGGTTGAATCTTTGTCCCACATTGATCAAATTTGGACATCTCTTCAACTTATCAATCTATAAATAAAGAGCTTATATCCTGTTTCATCATCCATCTCAAGCAAAGTTACCATGCTAAAATACTTAGCAATTCTCATCCATCTCATTGAATCATAGCTAGGTTTTTTGCAGATTTTAGCTTGAGCATTCATCAATCTTCATCAAAGTGGATCACAATCTTCATCAAATCATCAAAGCTAGCATTGGAGTTGGGAAAGGGCCAATTTTCACATCAAATTGGCACCAACTCCCTCAAGAGATCAAGAATTTACATTGCTTTCATAGGATTTAATCTCTTTTGTTGATTTCTCATTGTATTGCTTTCATTTTCCTATTTAGAGCATTGATAAATGGATTTCTTGAGGAATCATGTTTCTAACTTGCATTTCAATCTTCTAATGTGTTTGTTTGTTGTATTTTGCAGGTATTAGGATCATGGTTCACACATACGTAGGCACAATGCATTAGGGTATAAAGAACCAGGATGGTGTTGTACCTAATGCAGTGGAATTTGACTCGACAAACATATAGGATTATTATTGTTCACACTTGACATACAAAAACCTCGCTAGGACATACCTAACAAAGCAACTATTTGCCAAGTTATATTACAAGAACGTCCAACAAGCATAATAGATAAAAAGATAATGATCGTTGCCCCATTCCTATCGAGCTCTAAATCCCTTCGTTGGGGACATCATTGAGAGGTCCTTGGAATGAGCACAATAAGATAAACCAAAAGAAAAGATCCAGAACACAAACAAGCCAATGTTCTTCATACCTTTAGCCAAAGGGATGTGTTTTGATAGGATAAGAATCCAAGGTGATATCTAAAATGATGCCCATTGTTGGAATGATATATCCTAGGAAATGCATTGTATAGGATGATGATGGTTTGATAAGTTGATTGATAGGTTGTTGATATAAGGTTGACTGACATGTTTGAAAATGATCAAGAGTTTGATTTTGTGATTAACGGTTTGTTGCTTCGATTTTGATTTTGTGTTTGAAGTTTGCTTTTTTTTTGCTGATTGTTGTGGTTGTTTCTATTTGTTTTGCCAAAGGATGAAGGTGATGATCAATTTATTATGGATGATTGATTATTTTGAGAAAGCGAGATGAGATAGATGGATTTTTAAATATTTAGATTTTTTACTTTTTGGAATGTTTTGAAATTTTTTTTGGTATTTTTAAAATTTTGCAAATGTTTTGATTTTTGCATTTTTGATGTTTGGGGTTTTCGAGATTTTTATGAATGTTTTGGATTTTGTGTTTTTTGAATTTTTTGGATTTTGAAGTTTTGAATGTTTTTGATTTTGATGTTTTTGAATTTTTTGGATTTTGATGTCTCGAGGGCTAATCAAAGATTAGCCTTGCCAACATTTAAGCTCAGAGATGTAGTTTAGATATCATGTTTTTGATGATTTTTTTTTTATAGATGTTTTTGGATTTTGTTATGTTTTGGATGTTTTTGGAGTTTTGCATGATTTTGATGATTTGGATATGGATGTGTGATGATATCAGTGGTTTGTTTGGGATTTTTTTGAAAACCAAGCTAAGGTTGATTAATCAAATCGATGGATTGATTATGATAACATTGTTGAGGATGCACAACAATGTAAGGATAGTGTTAAGCAACACGAGGATTAGGATGGATATCCCAAGATGATGAGGGATTGATGATGATAACATTGTTGAGGATGCACAACAATGCAAGGATAGTGTTAAGCAACATAATGATGGGGAAGGATATCCCAAGATGATGCAGGATTGATTGGATTTGATTGATCAGGATTGATGAAGCTTGGTTTGGAACAAAATATGTTTTGGATGATTTGATGTGACGTTGAAGCACACATTAGATGCAACTAATAGTGATTGTTTGGATTGATGTTTGATGAAAGATGAAGATTGATAAGGAATGCCTTCTTGTCAAAATATTCCATGGGCTAGTGATTTGGATTTTTTTCTCACAAGTGGTGGACCAATTATTTCACATTTTCCAATGTTCGGATCACCACATAATTTGGAGGATATAGATCAAGATTTATTCCCGAAGAAAGATGTAAAAATCTGCCCCTAGTGTCTAGTAATGTATGGAATGTGATGTGTGGATGCTCGGATAGGTGTATGGATTGAGGGATATGATTTATCTTGTGATAAGATAAGGTGTTCAGATAAAGAATGCTCATTTGGATAATGCTTCATGGCTCAGATAATGCTGGGTAGGATAGGATCAATGAAAATGACCCATGTCAAGTTGTTTACTGTAAGCAAGCATAAAGTGTGCACCAAAATTTTACCAAGATCAAGATAATTTGGACTATGGATGCAGATGGATAAAGATGGATTGGATAAATGGTTAATGGATGAATGGATTTATTATGGATGAGATGGATGGAATGCTGGATTTATTATGGATGGGATAAGATGCTTTCACCTGAACTAGCGCACATAGATGCTCGATTCTACACATGATGCCTTTTTCCCAAGTTTTCATCATGGTACCTACCCACTGCGCCACTAAAGTGGTTTTCACTAGAGGATGATTTTTTTCTTTACTATTTTCAATCATTTTTCTAATTTTTTTGGATTTTCATATTTTTTGATTTTTTGGATTTTTCTATGAAAGATTTAAAGCTCATGTTGAACCAAAAGGTGTTGTTGATGTAGATTCTTTTGTCATGATGTGCCATTGATAGCCTGCTTGAAGAAGTTTTTTTGCTAAGATACATGCACTTGAATACAAATTTTGAGATTCTTGATCTGCTTCGTTGATATTGGAGTTGACTTTGTCTTTGTGCACACATCACAATAGAGTGCCTTCTGAATCCTTATGATAAAGGGTTGTTTCCAATACATGTTCAATGTGAGAATCAGATATCATGTGTGGAGGTGTGGATGGAGTGTATTTAGAGATAAACGATGGATTGGTTGACAGTTTGGAACCTTTGACTCTCCAAACTTGGGAAGATGAACAATGATGGGTGGATATGAAAGTGTGCATGGAATTAGGACCAACTACTTGATACATTTTGTACGTCACTTGAAAAGCTTGCTTTTGATTTTGTGGACATCTTTGATGGATACTTTTCCCTTTTTTATTTTTCCCCATAGTTTCTTTGACTAATGGAGTTTGATAGCGATAATCTTTCTTTGTATTCTTTGGTATCCATGTGTATTTTATTTGTCCATTATGCTTCTTAGTTTCTTTTGCTTTGATAGTTTTCTTTGTGATTTGATTCACATACTTCATTTGATGTTGGTCCCAATTTGTGGATGGGGTAATGGGTGCATGAAGATTCATGACGTGGTTGGTTGTAGTATTGACACTAGTTTCATCATAAAGACTCTTCGTGCCCCCTATGTTGACGTTTTCTTGAGACATGGTTTCCCCTAGTATGGTGGTAGTGGCACCTTCGTTCCTTGATTCTGCTTGTTTTGAGGGTTCCTGTTTAGAATGCATTCTCTAAGAAATGACCACTGTAGATGCTGTTATTTCAATTTTCTGGTCTGCTAACTCTGAAATATCTTGTTCTGTCTGACCTGCTTCCTTGAGTGGATAATGTTGGATATTTTTATTCATGATTTCCTTAGTCTTAGTTTGGGATATATTTGATCCTGATGTTGACAACTCAGTTTGACTATAGGAATCACTAACCTTCTCTTTTTGTGTAATAATGTCAAGAGTAAAGGAATCCTGTTCTGAATGAATATCATCTACATGTCCACCCAAAGAAAGCGTCTCATGGGTATATGCATTATGTGCTATGTGGATATGATCATCTTGTATATATAGGAGAGTATCCATTAGACCATTGTAGTAGCTTGGAGATACAAACTCTTGATCTTGAATGATTTTAGAATTGCTTTCGACATGCTTTGGATCAAATTCTTGACATGGGTCAGTTTCAAAGGATGGATTGCTTACAAAGGGTTCTAGGATATATTCATTAGGAATGGAAAGTGGTTCATTATCCTCTTGATCTTTGAGTGGGCTTGGATCAAGTGTCGAGTTGAGGATTCCTTCAGTATCTATAATCATGAGGTCAAAGGGGGTCAACATGTCTTGGAAAGGACCATTGCTAGACCTTGGTGAAAGATTTTGATCATGCTTTGGAATAAATTCTTGAGATATGTCATCTAACTCATAAGGAAATGTAGAGACATTTTCAATATGATCATTGGTCAATGGATCATATATTATGTCCACGAGATCAAATAATTCTAACACTTCTTGAAATAGATCACTAAAAAGTGGCTCTTGATGTATGGTAAGTTGATCATCATATGGGGTGGAAACATCTTCAAGGTGCTCATTGATGGAGAGATCTTGATCATTGTTTTCAACAATTGAGGTGGAGGGATTTTCAATGTCTTCAACCATAGGGTCAAATGATGTTGACATTTCTTGAATTGAATCATTGTTGGGTATTGTTGGTGGATTTTGATCATGATTGAATAGTGATTCTTGATGTATGTTAATTTGATCATTGGATGAGGTGGAAACATCTTCAAGGTGTTCATTGATGGATAGATCTTGATCATTATCCCCAATAGTGATTATATTTTGATCAATAAGGTCTTGGATGATATTTTTGAGTAGAATACAACTTGATGTTGTGTGTCCCTTTGTTTTGTGGAAATCACAATGGTGCTCCTCATTATAACTTGGTAGTTTAACTAGGGGTTCTTGATAGTTCCCATAGATGGGGAGCTTGATGAGATTTTCTTGTACCAATTATTGCAGGACTGATTTGATTGGTCTCCCAAGTGGTGTGTATTTTCGTTTGTTACTTTGTGAGATTTGCACTTTGAATTGACCTTGTGGTGGTTGATTTTTTAGATGTGGTGATTGATCTTTAAAATGTGGTGATTGATCTTTGAGATGGGGTAATTGGGTTTGTTGTTGATGTTGATCTTGATATCTAACCTCTTGACATTGGAGATTTTGTTATTGATGCAATTGCAGACACAACTCAATGCTTTGATGACATGGTTTAACCAATGGAAGAGTGTATTGATTTTGGAGTGAAGATATCTCTTGGCTCAATAATTCAATTAGTTTGGCATGTGAAGCAAGTTGCTCTAGCAAAATTTGATCTTGATTTTGAATTTTAATCCCTTGATTTGGCTTTTGTTCAATTAGATTTGGGATGTACACTTTTGGTGTTTGCATGGGATCATGGAAAAATTTATTTTGGTCAATGTTTTGACTTGGGATGATGTTCAAATTTGGCATTATGGGTTGAAATTGAACATTGTTGATGTTGGGAATCGCATTGCCTTGATTTAGGTAACTTTGATTTTGCATGGTGTTACCTTGACTTGGAGTCATTAACATCTTGTTTGGACTTTGAACAATATTTGTATGATTTGCAAACATATCTATCCCAAAGTTTACCACGTTTGGATTTAAAATGTTCATGTTTTGTAAAGTTTTACTTGGTACATTCACATTTGGCATGTAGGAATTTGATGGGATGATGTTGTTCATTTGAAGGCTAATGCATTGAGTGTTTGGTTGATAGATTTGTAGGTTTGGACTTGGATTTAAATCTACCATTGGGAAAGGGGTTCCAAAATTTTGACTAGGCATACTCACATTTGTTGTACCATTGAGGTTTGTAGGAGATAATGATCCCATGTATGGATTGTATAAATGTGATTTTTGAAAATCAATTGGCATTGTGAGGCTTTGATAATTTGGTTGGTTTAGATCACTTATGATGTATGGATCAATTTTATATTCCATGTTCTTCTTGTGTTTTGACTTTGTTGCAAAAGTGACCTCTAAGGTGTTTAGGACCAATGATGAGATGAAGGATGAAAAGGGTGAATGATATGGGTGTTGTTTTTCTTAGGAACTTTGGATCAATGCTAGACTTTAGGATTTTATTTTGATTGGTTTTTATTGGATAATGAACTTGTAAACCTTAAGATGTTGGATGTGATATTTAGGATAAACTTGTTCAAAGGTGTGCTAATTTAACTAGAGGTATGAGAAAGGATGCATTCCCATACTCCTAATTAAACAATGTGATTTTTGATTTGGTTGAAGGATGTACCCAAGTCTAGATAATGATGTTTCCAAAGCTACAAAGTTGTTTGTGGGATGGGATGATAAATGTTTGAAATGGATGAAGTGTTTGATTTTGATCCTAAATAACCTAAGAATGACTTGTTTACAAGGCCAAGGTTTTGAAAATCATGCTTTTCCCTTCAAACCAAAAGATCAATGTTTGCTCAAAAGACCATAAGACAATAGATAAACAAGCACGTGTGGGTTTCAATTGATTTCATCTTGATTAGTGAACTTATTTTACCATAAACACTTCTTTGATTAGGTTTTCCAAACTAGATGTCCAATGTCCTAATTTATTCAAATCCCACAAAGTATGTTATGTGGAAATTTGATGAATCCAAGGAAAGGGTTACCTATTGTTGAGCTTTAGTAGGAAAATTGAGATGTAAGTTCAAGTGTTTAGAAACCTCTAAGGATGTGAATCCCAAGGGCAAGCAATAACACATGAATTTGGTCAATTGTATTTGCCTCCTAAAGGGTTTGAAATTTTGATGAGGATGTTAAGTGTTTTTTTGAAATGTTTTTGAACAAGCAAAGTGTTTTGACTTATAAGCAATATAACATCCTAGCTCAATTGGTACGTTTTTCTTGGTGGGCTTGCCTCAACCCTTCGTAGTAGAAGAGATGATTTTACATGCAACCAAGGAAAGAGTATAAAGGTATGTTAAGAATGAAGTCTTAACCTCTATACTTTAACCAAGATCAGACATGGCAAGTAACTTCTTGGTCCAATCTAAGTTCCAATGCACCACTTTGATAAACTCGTTGGATGGATTGGCTAGTTACTACAAGCAAGGGTTTTAGTTCAAAATTTTTGTTTGTGGAGATTGAACCATACGATGAGAGTCCCTTTTCAGATCCATCTCGTCGGAGCCAACTGCGTGATATTGGAATTTACTCCAATACCCATAATTATATCCCGGTTGGAAATACTCTTGGCTTTAGAGTGTTACCCGTTGAGTCGTTCACTTGGGTGAGTAATTTTTCCCCAAGGAAGGCCCTTTAAGATAAACAAAAGCGAGTAAAGACAATATTTGTAACTTGATCACTCTTTGTTTGCAACACAAAGAGAGAGAGAGTGTATGCAATAATACTCTACTCACACTCGCACAATGTTTTGTTCAATTTTTAAACCCAAAATGAAGTGTGGAGGTGATTACTTTATCTCAACCTAAGATCACAAAAAAGGCCTTTTGATTCTCAAGATCGCTATAAAGCACAAGAGAAGCGTATACGTCCTTTTTTTATGATGTTAGTTTAAGTAAGCGATCACAAAACAAAGTTGTGCACTTTTTCCTTTTAAGTCCACAAAGCAATTGTGAGTTCTTTTTAAAGCACCAAAGGACGAATGAGAGTTGTTTTGTTCAATTTTTAATCCCAAAAATAAAATTTAATGGATTTGAGTCCTAATGTTCATTTTAAACCCTTTGTAGCAAAAATTGAAAGATTATTTTTAGATCCCAAACAAAATTAGTAGATTCTAAAAGCTTGAAAGATAGCAAATCCTTAGAAGAGGGATTATAATTTCTTTCCAAAGTGTTTAAAAACACTTGTTACAATGATATGATAATGCTTTTTCTTTGACTTCCATGCTCCCTTATCCTTCAAAACCTGCAACACAAGCTTCAAATGTCAAATTAAATCAATAAACAAGAAGATATGATGGTTAGATAGATGAGTAAGCATAAAAACCCTAAAAGTTAGACCTAGTTTCATTATGATTTGACAAATGTTTAGTGAAAATTTGAAAAAATCATCTATATCAAAATTGATAATAACCTACACCATTGGATAGCTTATGAAATTATACCCCATTTAAAAAAAAAAAGTTTCGAAAAAGATAAAAAATGACCAAGATATGGCCATTTTAAGTTTGCGTGAAAAAGAAAGAAATCCAAGCGGTTTTGTTTGTGATGGCGGCTCTATTTTATTTTGTAGCCGTGCTATATGGCGACGCTGGAGACTCCAGTGGCACAGTTTGATTTTTGAGTGGTGCATTTTGATTCTAGCAGTGCAGTTTGAATTTTTGAGCGGTTATGTATGGCGACGCTGGACTATGAGCAGTTTTGTTTGCTGTAAACACCAAAAACATCAAAAACCACAGAATTTTCTCAAAAAACGTGATTTGATCTTCCATTAGGCCCTCCTTCTAGTGCCAAATGTGTGAACCCCAATTTGAATACCTATAAAACAAAGAGAATAAACACATTAGTTAATCAATTGCAAGCATGAACAATGATTCCCCATGAAATCCATTTGCAAACTTCAAATTAGGAAAGAAAACAAGGAAGAACACAATAAAACAAGAAAATATAGATTCAATCCTAATTAGAAAAGCAAACACATGATCCCTTGGGGGAATTGGTGCCAATTTGATGTGAAAATTGGCCCTTTCCCAATTCCTAAGATGAAAACTTGATATGTTGATGATGATTGATCCACTTTGATAATGAAGGATGAGAGCTCCAAGCCAAAATCTGCAAAAAACCTAGCTAAGAACTCAATGGTGATGGATGAAAATGGCTAAATATTTTAGCATAATAACTTTGCATAGTTTGTGGATGATCAAATGAGGAGATGAGCTCTTTATTTATAGAATGCCAAGATGGATGAATGTCCAAAATAGAGCAATGTGGGACTAACATTCATCTAATGGCAAGATGCCACTTGTCAACCTGTGAATGGAAGAAGCTTGAGCACATTTTGATCAATGTGCAAGTTTGAAATTTGAATTTGATGAAATGACATGTTTAGGGGGGATGAAAGATGAGTTAAATGCCAAGTGGGAGACATGTAAGGGGCAATGTAAGAGCTTTAAATTCTTTGTTGGATGGACAACTCATTTTGGGGGGAGATTTCAAATTTGAGGAATATTCCCACTTGGATGCCTTTTTTGAATGAAAATAGGTGATTTATAAAACAATTTTAGGTAATTTTTCATGTTTAATTGCAAAATCTAGAGGATTTAGTGATTAGGATTAAATTAATCGAGTTGGATTAATTTAAGGGGAACCCCAGTTGTTTGACCATTTGATTCAGATTTTGAAGTTGAAATAAATCAAAAAAGAGATGAAAATGAATTAAGAGACTTTAAAGTAAATATTTTGATTTATTTAACCAAAAGGGAGTGATGTTATATTAAATTAGATAAATGTTTGATTTATTTAATTTGAGTAGAATGTTTTAAGTAATCCAAATAATATGGATTATTTAATTAAAATAAAGATAGGAAGATGAAATGACTATTACACAGAGACGATGATTTAATTAAATTGAGGGATTTATTTAATTAAAAGGGGAATTATGATGACTTTAATCAAATAAGGCTATTCTATTAAATGGTTAGATAGAGGGATAATTCAGAATGAAATGATATTAGTAGATCGGGATCGAGTGTGCAATATCAATCTGTATATTTTCTATATCTACATGTTCATTAAGGGTATGTGTGGGATCATCATTGAAAAAAAAGGCCCTTAAGTGGCAAAAAATTCAAAAAAATTAGAGTTAGGCAACTTAATGTAAAAAATTGAAAAAGCTATCTATATTATTTCAAAAATATGTAAGAATAGAATTTGTAGCAAATTAAATATAGTTTCTAAACTACTAGGTTTATTTTTAAAAGAAAAATCTATTTGGTGAAAATTTGAAATTTCAATGCAATATTACTTAAATTTAAGGGAAAAAATAAGTAGGTGTCTATTTGACCACCCTAACCACAATAAAATGATAATATTTTTTTATAAGATTTTAGATATAAGTAGATGACACATGTCTCGATGTGATAAATATTTTTTCGTAATTGTTTTCCAAGTAAATAATTAATTATGAATTTTTATTACAACTTTTAAAAAATATAAAAACTCGTATGTCTAACCAGCTTAACTTGGTCAAAACTTAGTGATTTTTTTTTTTTTAATCCTATAATTGTGTGAAGGTAGAATGTGATGCATGTTTCAAATTCAAAATGTATTTTAAGAAAACTATAGATATTTTTTCAATCAACCTATCAATTAGGACTTTAGTCATAATTCAAATAGAAAATGAATAATAATTATTTATTAAATTCAAAGTAAAGCATAATTTATATTGGTGGAAAGCTGAGAATCTCTTTTAAAAACCCTTTTTGTTTCATCAATTTTGGGTAAAATAAAGCCGTCAGCCACATACCCTACACATACCCATCATATCACCACTTTTTGGCCCATCATTATCCTACACATACTCTAAGATTTTACATGATCATACTAGGTAGAAGCAGCCAACTGTGCATGTTACATTTGGAATAGAGTTTCTCACAAATCCTTGAAGGGTATCACTCCCTTTAAAGCTTGGAAAGGATAGAAACCAATATTTGATCATTTCATAGTCTTTGGCTCTCTTATCATGGCACACATTCTAAAAGAACATAAAACGGCTATGGATCCACAATCCAAACCTTGCATCTTTTTTAGATATCCAGATGGTGTAAAAGGCTATTGCCTCCTCCACCCTACCACACATGCGTTGATTATTGATAGAAGTGTTAAGTTTCAAGAAGCATCTATTAAAACTATAAACATTTCTCAACATATTATGGACTCACTAGATCCTGATTACAGTATTGACTATTTAGATCATTCTTAGCAATTTCCTAGTGCAACATCTTCTTCTATTTTTCAGAGCACGATGATAGTGATGAGGGTTCATCTTCATCCAGTTCAAGGATTGCATTAGAAGATGCTATTTTCACACTAGATTCACTTATATCTTAGACACTACATTGGGCAGAAACATGTGTACAAGATCAAGAAGATGACAACCATATTTAGGAAGATCTTCAAGGGGGCCACATGCCTTCTTTACTTCATTTTCCTAATCCAAAAACATTTAGAGAGGTATGAATACCTGAGTGGGATATTATTATAGATGGGGAATATGATTCCTTAATTCAAAATCACACTTGGGATTTGACTTCACTTCCTAAGGGAAGGAAGATGGTTCAATGTAGATGGATATATCAAACTAAATTTACAAAAGATGGGTGAGTTGATAAACACAAAGCATGGTTGAATGTGAAAGGTTTTTCATAAGTCAAGAAGACATTGGGGTAAACCCACAAAAGTGGTTTACAATTTGAATGAGGAAGGAAAACTTGTAAAAAATGACCCCATGCCAAAAATTTTCATTCTAGGGGTTGAAATGAACTCATTGGTTTGAACGAACCAAAAAAGGGTTCGCTCGAACTAGGGTTCGAGCAAACCCATTTAATGCATGCACAGACAAAAATAAATAAAACCCATTTTTGGAAGGGGGTACGGATAAAACCTGGTTCACTCGAACCCCTGTGGTTCACTAGAACCCCCGTGGTTCTAGCAAACCCTGCTTTTCCCTGATTTTTACCTTGTTCACAAAAAAAACCTAAATTTTTATGCTTCAAAGCTTAGGTTGAGGATGAAAATGGAGGAATCTTCACAATCCCAACTAGAATCAAGTAGTCCTCAGAATGAGCTATCTAATGAATATAATTTTAATATGTTTTGGTTTTATTATATATTTGTTTTCTAGTTTTATTAAACATAGGTTTTTCATCAAAAATGAAGATCTATGTTCTGCACATGTGGAAAAATAGCAGATTATCAAAAAAAATTGAAAAATATGAGTGCACCAGATATTGAAGTCCTTGATCCAACCAAAAAAAAGAAGAATTTTTATATATACAAAAAAGGTTACGCATTATACGGTCATGCTATGTTTGAATTGTAATTGGTTTTACTTCGAAACTTGATTAAAGAAAAAATATTTAATAAAAAACTATCTAACCAAGTGGAAGCACTAGATATAAGAGTTACAAATCTAAATTCGAAATAATTAGAATTTTATCCTTCATGGAAAAAAAGTTATGCGTTATACGATGTGTGTCACTTTTTAAAAATGTTGTTTTTTGGAAAAAACCAGTTTTCATGGGAGATGGAAAAAGAAGTGCAATCTGATTCCAAAAATTTTGAAAAAAATATTTTTAGAATCTACAGACAAAATGTGATGAGAGTCTAGTTTTCATCATCTTCAAATTCCTCACGGTTTAACCGCTATAGGTGCCCGAATGTGAAGATTTAGTTAAAAATAATAATTCCAGTTTCCAGTTTGGCCAAACACTATAAACCACTATTGTGGGATCAACCATTTACTATATAGAAAAATTTTCATTAGTTGTGAAGATGACTTCAATTCAACTCACACTAGCTATAGCTATAGCACACGAATGGGCTATACATCAAATGGATGTGAAGAGTGCATTTCTTCATGAAGACCTTGAGGAGGAAATCTACATGGAATAACCACTAGGTTTTATTTAGGATTCATCCTTTATTTGTAGACTTAGGAAATCTCTCTATGGCCTCAAACAACCTCCTAGGACTTGGTATGCCAAAATGAATTCCTACCTCCTATCTTCAGTTTCTACTAGATACCATTCAAATCCTAATGTGTATCTATTATAGTAAGATGATTCACTTTTGATACTGGTTTTGTATGTCTATGTTTCCAAAAAAGTGTATACTTTGCTTGATTTTGGAATAATTGATGATAATTTAGATTTAA